>LJIJ01000382.1:0-127951 GCA_001718145.1 Orchesella cincta
GTACGCTCATCCATGCAGGGGTGGAAGTCAGAACCAAGTCCAGAAGCTTGTTGACTTCCTTCTATTGATTGGAAACTCCTCACTTTCTTGGGCTTGGAATGCAGACTCATGCTTTCCATGGATTTTGCGCGCTGAATTCATGTGTATATAGCTTATAATCGTCGCTTATAGGACTAGATTCTTAAAAACTCTCCAGGCTTAATCCAATCTTTCATCTATAAATGCTTACCTACCTTAGCAGCAGTCCGTATAGATGACTTACGCGGCGTGAAACTTCAGCCGACCTCTTGCTGCCAGTTGTTGTCACCCTAAGATTAAACGGGAAAGCGTCTATTCGATTCTGTGGTAACAAATGTTACAATACCCTTTCGCTTGCAAATCGTTGTGGGTCATATTAACCGCTTTGCAACGCACCGACCTTTAAACCTGCTTACATGTCTTCACTGAGAATCGAGTCTAGATAGAAAAAAAAAAAAAATAAAAAAAAAAATTCATGAAAATTTAATTTCATCTACTTTAACTATCAACCTAGCTCTACGCTTTGCTTCCAGTTTTTCCTGCAGCTCATCCTCCACAATCTTTTCGGGTTCTTTTTGCCGTTGGTAACCATAACGAATAGTTAGCCGATCCGTAAAAAATGGAACGTTTTTACTTTTGTGAGTGATTGATTAATTTCTCTCTATTCCAATCTAATTAAATCAGTTCACGAAAATTTCAAATTTGCGAGATACAAACTCAGAGAGAAATTAAAAAGAATACCACATACAAAATAGAAATGAAATGAATGCAGACTGTTTGAGGAAGATGTGTATACAGTCCAGCTAAACAGTACGCGAGCGTAATTGGAGACATGAAGCCGAACAAAAAGACTAATCACAAACCAAAGCTCAGACATCTCTTCGCTCCCAAATCGTTGCCTCTGCTTTGTTTGGAACGATTACCTTTGAAAGATGCAAAATTATTTGGCATACAGCTATACCTATAGCAAGCGGCTGACATAACCCTTAAAATTTTCTTTTGTTCCTAGCAGCCGCTTAGAAGGGAGATACCGGCACGACAGAGTATATGTCAAAAGATGGAAATGAGATGTTCTTGATCCTGTATCGTAATTCCATTCCCTTATGATATGTGTGCATTTGCGCATCATCTTTTGGAAGCTTATTTGTGTGTTCTGCAAGAATGTACAACTTTACAAGCTTTGCATATTCTTGCTCTAAACGTTTTTGATGCCTTTTGCGTATAATCTTATTTTGAATGAAGAATTGGTTACATGCTACCTAAAGATCACCACAAACTTGTCAATTACTTATGCAATGTCACAAACTACGTTGATTAAATCTTTTTTTTATCTGGATACATTTCATTTCCCATATTCACATGCATCATACACAAACTGAAAAAATCAACAGACTAAGCATATCTGTTAGGAGGATGAGGTTTCATTAAAAATAGTCATTTTTTCTGTATAACGTCAATATATGTATAATTTCATCTTAAGTTATATAGTTCATATAGTCAATTTCGCTTAAAGAAAGACTGCTTTCTGCTTACATCGCTATAATCAATCAACAAGTAAAACGCATAAGTAATTGAAAGACAGTAGCTAGAAGTCTATGACCCTTTAATTTTTCTAGAAAAGTAACAGGTATATAGTAAGTTCATAAATGTCATTATAATAGTTGCTATTCATTCCACTCAGCAATCGTTTTTTGTAAACTATTTGTTGGAATAGCTTTGACAACGTAAAACAAAACACTCTTTCTTCTCAAATCACTGTTATTACATGCGTTTCCACAAACCAATATTCGGTGTAAGTAATAAATAGCGGAGTAACATTGGATGAATGGATATTTTGTATACGCTTTACAACTCTTGACCTCTACCATCATCATATGTCAGAAGTAAAATTAACTGTCGTAGTGTAGAGTATCTTAGCTTTAGTAGTTTCTTAGTATACACATTTTTCCAGTAAAAGCACGAAAGTTTTGTTTTCATTTTGTGTTTCATTCTTCTGCTTTTCAGAGAATATATGATAAGTTAAACGCATTGAGCATATTTTTCAACTTTCTTTGGTTTTCCCTCAGCTGGCTGCTTCGGAACCTGCTTGCAACTTAGAGATTTAGACAGCAGGCCGAGAAAGTGTGGGGAGGGAGGGAGGTTGTGCCTGACTCACTTTGCGGTGGTGGAGTGTGCAGCTTAAGGGCTGCCACTGCACCCCACTGCTGCAGCCGCTGCTGCGGCCGGCAGCGTAGTAAGCCCCCATGAGAGCCTCGAGAAAGCCAGGTCCTCCAGACCGGTAGCTCCTGGACCCGATGAAAACTCTTTGTTGACAACAGTTTTGCAGGGAGATCGGGTATTCTTCCGCAAATGGCACGGCGAATTTCCGACGCTGCCATTTTCCCTGTGACCAAGAAATGCAGATTTATGGTTAATCATTAATATAAGGCTATTATTATGATGTTCAGGTTATTGCTTAGGTGAATTTTATGCCTACCTCGAGCTTCAGATGCCAGATGAAGCTCGAGTAGAAGCTGCTGAGGAGTCATATGAGATTAGTGCCCATCTTCTCAATGGACCTTGGCGAGAACCGGATTATATGGTTCATTTCATGTACATCCAGCCGGCAGCTGACCGGAATTCGACTTTCGGAGAGCTGGATGCGAGGCAGCCTCATCTACAAGGCACCGCGGTGCTGTGTTAACCAAAAGGCCTCCTAAAAAATGACAAGCGTTCTTGAATGAGAACTGGCTTTTCCCATCGTTTAAAAGGACCGTGTGTTATGGCGTTCAAGGCGTTCATATTATAACCAGGTTCGCATTTGTTTCAGTGTGTACTCATAATGAGATGTGATTCGTGCATCGTTGGGGCAAGTAGGCGAGACACGTCGACTGGAAAGGAGATCTTGGAGGGGTGTTACACGGTTGTTTCTCCCAAACTCTTGCAATCCCGTCGGAGCAAGTAGAGGATCGTAAAAAAATGACATTGGATCAAGAATGCCTTTGCTTGAGTGCACGACAGGCCAATACGACCTAACCAACAATCCAAATTATCTCCGTCGATATCTTGACACAAGCCCGCTGCAGCCTCGCGAACCTGCAATCAAAACCAAATTCAAAAATCCGTTCAAAACCCCCATCCCGCAATAATGACTACCCGTTCTTTCATTGTACCTGAGATATGGAGGTTACCTGTTCGGGACCTGTGAACTTCTTCCCATCCCTCACCATATTTGCCAGCCAATAAGTTCTCCTGTAGAGATTCAGGATCAAGCACATGGTCGTGTCTGCCACTTCTTCAACTCCGTAACCCGGAACATTGCATACAGCAATACCATCTCGCCTGCTGCATATCAAACAAACAAAAAAAACGAGAAAAAAGATCAGTTCCTAACATTAGAAGAAAAAAGCTTAAGTTTTTTTTAAACTAATGCTCTTTTCTTCATCATAATGCTAACAAATGTTACAAAACCTTTCACCTGTTCTTCAAAAAAAGTAGGAGAAAGTCAATCCGAAATGCAGATTCTTCTGACATCTTCCCCCTTTCCCTGTCTCATCATTGATCTTTTCCCATTTTACCATGCTTTTGATCGACAGCCTTCACTCAAAAAAGTTTATGCGCAACATTCAATACCGTTTATAGTTTATGCAATATGAACCAAATCACTCGCTATCACAACCCCAAGTGATACATAGGAAGAACTATATATGACATAACCCCCAGTAATCATTTTTTAAAGCAAAAAACTTTTTTC
Organism: Orchesella cincta; assembly: GCA_001718145.1. Taxonomy (NCBI): domain Eukaryota; kingdom Metazoa; phylum Arthropoda; class Collembola; order Entomobryomorpha; family Orchesellidae; genus Orchesella; species Orchesella cincta. The sequence continues at coordinate 3,752 of LJIJ01000382.1, forward strand.
TTCCGTTCTTCCACCTTCTTTCAATCTGCAAAAGTAAAATATTCACAAAAAAGTTTTACTTTCAAAGGCCAATCCTAACAAAGTCATGCCCCGATGAGCGAGCAAGCGAGAGAGAGAGATGCAGAGCTTGCTCTACTTTCGGTTGAAAGTAGAAAAGCAGGCTTCCTTTTCAACAAATATACAATGGAGAAAAGCCTTGAATGCCGAGACCTACGCGCTCGTATACTTCGTTCTTTCACGTTGTAGTTCCATAAGTACATAGTTTCTTGCCGAGTGAGTAAAAGTATTTCTCCGCTCTGCCACACAAAGTTGGAGCACCGAAAGCGATCAATAAAAGTGAAAATGTGTGCTGTGCACCAACTTACAACAGCAAGTCAACTACACTGCCGATACTTACTTACTTACTTCTCTCTCCGCTACACTCTCCTACTGCGCGTACGTTTGTTCACTATACTCAAACACCGACAACGCATATTCATTTATCTTTTCTCCTCGCCATGTGTACTCCAGGAACGGAACAGAAGGTAGAGCAGTGCATGCATGCATACATACCTACATAAAATGTTTGACACTTTATACAATCAGTTGAATGACTTGTTTCAGAGTTTTCAATGCCTCTAAAGCAAACTCTGTATTATCTTGCTAACATGATCATTCAACTGATGTATAAAGTGTTCAAACTATTTTATGTAGGTATGTATGCATGCATGCACTGCTCTACTTGTTCCGCTTCCTGGAGTAAAATGGCGAGGAGAAAGATAAATGAATATGCGTTGTCGGTTGGTGAGTATATGAACAAACGTACGCAGTAGAGAGTGTAGACGAGAGAGTAAGTAAGTAAGTAGTCCAGTGTAGTTGACTTGCTGTTGTAGTTGGTGCACAAGCACACATTTTCACTTTTATGATCGCTTTCCTCTCCAACTTTGTGTGCAGAGCGGAGAAATACTTTTACTCACTCCAAGAAACTATGTACTTATGGAACTACAACGTAGAACGAAGTATACGAGCTCGTAGGTCTCCATTCAACTTTTCTCCATGTATATTTGTTGAAAAGGAAGCCCTTTTCTACTTTCAACCGAAATAGAGCAAGCTCTGCATCTCTCTCTCTCGCTTGCTCGCTCATCCATGATTTTTAGGATGGCCTTTGAAAAGTAAAACTTTTTTTGTGAATATTTTACTTTCTGCAGATTGAAAGAAGGTGGAAGAACGGAAAGAAAAAAGTTTTCTTTCTTTAAAAAATGATTACTGGGGTTATGCATATATATCCTTCCTATTATACTTGGGTTGTGATAGCGAGGATTTGGTTCATATTGCATAAACTATAACGGTTGATGTTGCATAAACTTTTTTGAGGAAGGCTGTCCGATCAAAAGCATGTAAAATGGGAAAAGATCAATGATGACAGGGAAAGGGGAAGATGTCAGAAGAACTGCATTCGGATTTGACTTTTCTCCTACTTTTTTTTGAAGAACTAGGTGAAAGTTTTGTAACATGTGTTAGCATTATTGATGAAAAGTAGCAAGTTTAAAAAGACTTAAGTTTTTTTTTCTTCTAAAGTTTAGGAACTGATTTTTCTCGTTTTGTTTGTTTGTTTGTATAGGCAGCAGGCGAGATTGGTATTGCAGTATGCAATGTTCCGGGTTACGGAGTTGAAGAAGTGGCAGACACGACCATGTGCTTGATCCTGAATCTCTACAGGAGAACTTATTGGCTGGCAAATATGGTGAGGGATGGGAAGAAGTTCACAGGTCCCGAACAGGTAACCTCCATATCTCAGGTACAATGAAAGAACGGGTAGTCATTATTGCGGGATGGGGGTTTTGAACGGATTTTTGAATTTGGTTTTGATTGCAGGTTCGCGAGGCTGCAGCGGGTTGTGCAAGAATTCGAGGAGATACTTTGGGCATTGTTGGGTTAGGTCGTATTGGCTCTGCAGTTGCACTCAGAGCAAAGGCATTTGGATTCAATGTCATTTTTTACGATCCCTACTTGCCCGACGGGATTGAAAAGAGTTTGGGAGTAACACGCGTGTACACCCTCCAAGATCTCCTTTTCCAGTCTGACTGTGTCTCGCTACATTGCACTCTCAACGAGCACAATCATCATCTCATTAATGAGTACACACTGAAACAAATGCGACCTGGTATATATGACACGCCTTGATACGCATAACACAGTGTCTTTTTTAAACGTGCGTGAAACAGTTCTAATTCAAAACGCTTGTCAATTTTTAGGAGCCTTTTTGGTTAACACAGCACGAGGTGGGCTTGTAGATGAGGCTGCCCTCGCATCAGCTCTCGAGAAGGTCGAATTCGGTCAGCTGCCCTGGATGTACATGAAAATGAACCATATAACGTTCTCCAAGGTCCATTGAAAGATGCACCTAATCTCATATGCACTCCTCATGCAGCTTTCTACTCAGAAGCTTCCTGCACTGAACTCAGGTAGGCAGTAAATTCACCTAATGCATAACCTTGAACAATCATAATATAGCCTTATATTAATATTAACATAAATCTCATTTTCTGGTCACAGGGAAATGGCAGCGTCGGAAATTCGCCGTGCCATTGTCGGAAGAATACCCGACTCCCTGCGAAACTGTGTCAACAAAGAGTATTTCATGGGTCCAGGAGCTACCGGTTCTGGAGGACCTGGCTTTCCTGAGGCTCTCAATGGGGGTTACTACGCTGCCGCCGCAGCAGCGGCTGCAGCAGGGGGGGTGCAGGTGCAGCCCTTCAAGCTGCACACTCCACCACCGCAAATGAGTCAGCAATCAACCTCCCTCCCTCCCCCACTCTCGGCCTGCTGTCTAAATCTAAGTTGCAGCAGGGTTCCGAACAGCAGCTGGAGGGAATAACCAAAAAGTTGATAAAAAATATCTTCATATCGTTTTAACTTATCATTATTTTCTGAAAACAGAGAATGAAACACAAAATGAAGATACAAAACTTTCGTTTTTTAACTTGAAAAATGTGTATACTAAGGAAACTACTAAAGCTAAGATGACTCTACACACACAGTTATTTTGACTTTGACAATGATGATGGTAGGAGGTCAAGAGTTGTAAAGCGTATACAAAATATCCATTCATAAATGTTACTCTATTATTACTACAATGAATATTTGTGGCAAACCATGTAATAACATGATTTTGAGAAGAAAGAGTGGTTTTGTTTTACGTTGTTCAAACTATCCAACAAAATAGTTTACAAAAACCAATTGCTGATATGTGAATACATGCAAATATTATATGACATTTTATGACTTACTATATACATGTTACTTCTAGGAAAAATTATTAATGGTCTAGATCTTAGCTACTGTATTTCAATTACTTATGCGTTTTTACTTTTGATTTGATATACGAGTACACAGAAAGCAGTCTTCTTTAATGGAAATGAACTATATGACTATGATAACTTAAGATGAAGATTATACATATTATGTACGTTATAGAGAAAAAATGACTATTTTTAATGAAACCTCATCCTCCTATACAATATCTTAGTTGGTTGTTTTTTTCAGTTTGTGTATGTATGCATGTTGAATATGGAAATGAAATGTATTCAAGAATAAAAAAAAGATTTTAATCAACGTAATTTGTGACATTGCATAAGTAATTGCAAGTTTTGTGATTTTAGAGCATGTAAACAATTCCTCATTCAAATAAGATTATACAGGCAAAAGGCATAAAAAATTTAGACAAGATAATGCAAAGTTGTAGTTGTACATTTTTGCAAAACAACAATAAGCTTCCAAAAATATATAGGAATGCACACATATCATAGGAATGGAATACGATACAGATCAAGAACAGCTCTCATTTCATCTTTGACATATGACTTCTGTCGTGCGTATCTCTTTCTATGAGCGTGTAGGAACAAAAGAAAATTTTAAGGGTATGTCACCGATCTGCATAGGTATATGTATGCCAAATATTTTGCATCTTATCAAAGGTATCGTTTCCAAACAAAGCAAGGCAACGATTTTGGAGCGAAGAGATGTCTAGCTTTGGTTGTGATAGCTTTTGTTCCTTCATGTCTCAATTACCGTGCAATCGCGTACTGTTCTACGGACTGTATACACATCTCTCAAACAGCTCATTCATTTCATTTCTTATTTTGTTGTGGTATTCTTTTTAATTTCTTCTTGATTTTGTATCTCGCAAATATTGAAAATTTTCGTTGAACTATTTAATTAGTATTGGAAATAGAAAATTATCAATCACCAAAAAGTAAAACAGTCAATTTTTACGGTCGGCTAATATTCAGTTATGGCTTTACCAACGGCAAAAAGACCAAAGATTGTGGAGGATGAGCTGCAGGAAGAACTGGAAGCAAAGCGTAGAGCTAGGTTGATAGTTAAAGTGGATAAAATTAAAATTTTCATGGATTCCATGAAAGCATGGTACAAGGGTTTAAAGTCGGCTGCAAAGTTGAATATGACCCACACGATTTTGAAGAGAAAGGCTATTTACATTTGTTACCACAATAGAATCGTATATGATCGTTTACCGTTAACTTGGGTGAAACAACTGCAGCAAGAGGTCGGACTGAAGTTTCACCCTAAGTCATCTATACGACTGCTTGCTAAGGTAGTAGGATTTTAATAGATGAAGATGGATAGCCTGAGAGTTTTAAGATTAGCACTATACGGACGTTAAACTATTATACAGATTCGAGCGGCAAATCCAGAACCTGAGTCATCAATTCCAGCCAAGAAAGATGAGGATGTTCCAATCAATAGAAGGAAGTTCAAAAAGATTCTGGACTTGAGTTCTGAACTTCCACCCCCTGAATGGATTGATGCGTACGTAAAAGGAATAGTGTTACCCCGCCAACTCAAGATCTACTCTGCTCCCGATCTTAACATCATATATTATGACTATGAACCAAAATTAGTGGTAAGGAAATGATATCACCACTCGAGTCTTCCATTGATACTAACTATCATTATGTGTCTCGCCACTCACCATTTCATACTTTACTTTGTTTCTTTCAGGATTCCAGTGGCAATGAATACAAGATCCCTAATCAGCCTCGACACAATTTGGATGCTTTGGTTCCACGTCCTCACAAGAAAGCCAAGAAACGGGTTCATTTCGTATTTTAAACACAAATGATAAACTGATACCTCCTCATCGTAACAAGGAAAACAAAGCCTATTCATGTACTATATGACGACATGACTTAATTCATTCACACGCCACGGTTTAACATAAATCGTGTTTCAATAGATCATACTCAATTGTATTATATAAAAATGTACCGCTGAAGTTCATTAACCATTTAATTTTACTGGCAAGTTCCTCTTTCATTATTAAGCATGTGTGTAATAGATTAAATTCAGTGATTTTAATATTTTGTACAAATATTCATTTTGAGATGGTGATGTTACTATAGATTTCGTTTTAAAAGACAGAAGTATCAAACAAGTTACTCAATTACTAATATATTCTCAATTAACCATACGAATACTGTAAAGGCAGTGTTGATTGTAACACTTGATAATAAAAAGTCTTTTAATACCGATATTGCCATGCTTTTTTATATTTTTTTATTTAGGTAAGTAGAGCATCATTCTGCAACTCCCTTTATTAGAATCTGACTCCCTAACTAAATTATGTGATCATCAAATCGTTGCATTTTTTTTAAATTTCAAGTCACTGTGATGGGATTACGCTGCAAATTATTTGTATACATATTTGCACAAGAAACATACATATTATGCATACAAATAATCGCTGTCGTTACTACTTTACAGAGTTTGTATACACACAAGCATGTGCATAGTATGCAACCCACCAGTCTTCATAATTGAAGTAATTTGTTCTCGCAATGCTTACTTTTCTTTATAATGCAGAATATTTCGAGATGCTTTATTTGATTTATGCATCAAGTCAAATGTAACGGTGTAGCTTCTACCTGCTGTTCTGTAGTTGTGCTAGAATTGTCAACTGTCAGTGTTATTGCCGGTCTGCATTTGCTAGTCATATGTAAGTAAAAATCAGTTGAATCTTTGTTTTGAAGAAAACATTGTTTCTTCAATAGATATTTCCGATTCAAACTCAGACATCAGAAGTTCAATCAAATGAAGATCGTTGTTAGGAACAGTTCTTCGGCGATTGCTCATACTTCCCAAGTTCATACACAATAGGTAATCGAATTTAATAATTAATAAATTTACTGACGTTCGTGGTGGTCATGGCATATCAAAGGTTTTAGTTGAGCATGGCCTAAGATGACAGGTTCTTCTGGAATTGTCATTCCATTATTTGCTGCAGCGAGGAAGGTAAGACACAGAAAAAGTAGATAGAGTTCACCAACGACTGTGCTTTACTTTATTCGATGTTAACACATTTTGCATTGTGTTCAATATTACACTTGATTCATTATTCTATATAATATACATGCAACTCTGCCGTTGGTAGTGTATTTTTCTTGTGCATGGGTCTTGCCCAAAAGTAAAACACAAGAAACCTCATATAACTAAGTTACAGTTTTGATAGGCTTGTCCCGTCTTTACTTTTCTACTGCTTAGGTTTCTTGTAATAGTGCTACAATTAATGAAATGCCATACCTCCTTGAAGTTCCGAATCCATGCCTCATTGAAAAGCCATGAGGTGCACATTTTAAACTGCCCCACCACCATTGTTAGTGATATAGTTATTGTGTTTTAGTAATAGCAACCAACTTGATTGTTCGACGAGGACAACAAAGTTTTCTCGGCAGTAGTGTCATTTCTATTCTACTTGCGAAACCAAAGTGTCTCCGCTGATTTTATCTTCCGAAGAGAAATTTAGTTTCCTTATGTTCATCAACTTTGCAATTTTTAGGTATTTTACAGATTGTTGAACAATTGTTATATCAACTTCTCCCAGTTTCTTTTCAAACGTTCAATATCAGAGCAATTGTTGTGAGTTAAACCAATATACGGTTACGGACAAAAGTTAGACAGCAGTGTATAAAATAATTTCGGTGAGAAGTTTCTGGACTGGAGTGGTGAGTCATATTTCCATTACCTTTCAGTGTTAGTATTGTAATCTTGATCATATCTGCAATTAGGTGAGCATTGTAGTTGTAGTAGCTATCCAATATGTAGTTGTGCTGTATTCCATCCAGTTCCACAGCAAAACTTTTCCTTTTAAAGCTGGTTATGGACATACGTCACTCAACATTGCAGCCTATATGCAATTATCACAAAAAAGGTTTACAAGATTGTAGTTCAAAGTCGCAATCAAAATTTTCTCATCTCATTTAGCAGCAATGTTAGGTAATGGGGACCTTGGCATTCAACATCCATTCACAAGTACGTGCCCTGTCAGGATTGGCCGTTGTGAAATACCTTATCCATAAGTGTATTGGTTTTCTAAGAAATGTTCATGATTGAAAATTATGTAAAATTGGCAAAGATGAACGTGACATACCTTCCCTTAACTTCTCAATCTTGAAAGCGCTATGCAACGTCATATATTATTACTTAAAACATAAAGTGGCTAAGTACAATATGTGCAATGAGTCATTAAGGAACATGTTACATAAGTGGTGGCAGTACTCACGCAAATTTCATTGTCGTCTCAATCATCCCTTGCATAAAACTGGTTTGCCTTAACTTTGTACAGACTCCTTAACCAGACATTAGTAATATAACAAGCATCATTAGGTCATCATCGCAGGAAGGATTTAATGTCCTTCCTTCCATCCAAAACAGTTTCCTTGTTTAGGGCATGGTGTAGTAATGGTGCTCCACTTCCATATTACACAATGGAATGAAAGGTGTGCATGCAATATCCAAACGCATAATCTATCCATGGTATTAGGGCAATAATACTGTTGTGCATAATAAGTGCTATACGACAAGTGCGATTAGTTATTTACAATACTCATCTATCATCTATTATTGCCAATGCTTAGGAGGTTATGCATTGTATGAGATAATGTATTGCGTTACAAAATGGGAAGGAAGAAGGAAAGAAAGAAGACAAAGAGGCAAAAGCATATAAACATTATTATGTGGCACGCAAACATGTATCCTCCTGCATCAAAAATTATATACAGTTAGAGTGTGTCTTGATCCTTCCTTCCTCGTTTTGCCTGCTGCTGCTGATCAATTTGCTATTTTGTGGTTTCTCACGGTCGGTCTTCGTTCCCTATATCACATCAGCATCATCACATTTTATCCATCCTACTCTTCTCCTGCTCTACTCAGCTCTCAGCAGTTTCAACAAAAAGGTTTTTGATCCGTCCTTCTCTATCTGCTGCTTGCTACTGTGATATTTCCCTTTTCTCTTCCTCTTCCCTGTTCGGTACATGCATGGAGTGAGATAGTTGTTTAGTACCCACAACTTTGTCTCTCCTCATTTCCTTCAAGTGCAACGAAACCGGAGCGAAGAGAGCCACAGATCAAAAGAAAGAAAAGGACAGGAGACAAGACAAGGTTGTCCAGGAAAAGAGAGGACAGCAGGTCGGTCTTAAAATTATCATCATCATCATCGCATCACATAATATAATTTGAAAGCTGGCCAAGTATGTACTTAGTTATCGATCCACTCGTTATTATGCAATAACACTCTTTCATCCATTGTTGACAAAGAGGAGGAAGTGTCATTTAGAAAAATAGCAAATGTTCGCTGGCAGTTGAGTAAAGGTGAATTGGAGAAGACAAGGAAAAAAATTAGTTTTAGTTTGTATTGTGATGATGAAGGCAACACCATTTTCCATCATTTGCACATGAAAACTTGAAGTCCTTTATGTTCCACTCACCGATCACATGTAAACTCTTTTTTGTGAATAAGAATGGCAATGGACATGGACAAAGTTGGGTTCTTGAGTTGAGAATATATCAGCCAAGAGAGGACAAGAGATAGTTGTATAGGCTATATTATGATGAGTAGTGTTGTGGATGTGGATTGTTATGTGCACGTAGAAATTCAAGGACGCAAAGTTTTTGGACATGGACACATAATTATGATATTGTAGTGTTGTATCCTAACTGTTACACATTATTATTTTGCTCTAAACAAGGAATAACTACATTGGATTGCAAGTGTGCGTGTGTATTCATTTGGTTTAGAAGGACTAGATAGATAATAGATATAGATTGGTTTTTTGGATATCCGACTCGGTGTAGTGTGGTCTCGTCGTCTCCTTCTCTTCCAGCCAAAGGTTTCTATGTGCATGCATCCATCATACACAACACATTAGTCACTTGCTTGCTCACTCACGCTACGCAAAGTCATATGGTGATTCCCAGTCGTGGGTTTCCACTTTCAAATATTAGCTTTTGATAGTCGGCAACCTATAGAAATATATCGGTCGTCAAGTCATCTTTTGTCGTCTGTCGGATCCTTGCGTCGCTCACTATTTTGTGGTAAGTCACAAGTTTAAATTAAAGGCAACAAAAAGTGGATCAAGATAATGTGCTTGCCATTTCCAAATTCAAATAAAGTGTTGATGTAAGTGTGTGAACCTACATCACCAGAAAACATCACTGGCAACTGTGATTTTCATTGAAAAATGATCTCATTTGTTGATAATTAGTTCCATTGATATTTAAAAAGTGTGAGCTAGGCTGTTTCCTTTTTATTGGTTATTTAATTGTCGCCGTCGTCTTGGTGCGTAACATTTGACATTCAATTAGCGACAGAAGTTGTTGAACTACACGTCATCTGAATATTGTTGACAGTTTTGTGTATCAGCTCTCCTGCATCAAGTTTATGTGGTGTGGTTTTGAAGGTTTTTCTTATTTTCGGTCATCTCCCTCTTTAGATTTGGGAAAGGTTAAAGGCCACAGTTGGTTCAGGAGAGCGAGGCGAGATAAAACATTGATGAGTGAAGAGTTAGTTGATCTACTCGCCTCTCTCTTCGTTCATCGGTTGTTATCATCTTGTTCTTGATTTGATAATGCTGTACGACTACGACCTATAGAGACTGATAGTTAACTAAAACGAACGCTTGATAAGAAAACATCAAACCTTGAACGTGTTCGGGGACCAGTTCAGCATAATATTTGATATTACTTAACTGTTATCATTCATCATCATTTTAAATCATTTTAATCATCTGCTGTATCAACTCGGCTGCTGATGAGGGTGGAACAGACTCAGTTGTCAATGTCTACTTAACTCTGTTTTTCTTTTATTTCATTTGTTTCTCCGGGGAAGTAGTGGTGGTGTTGGTGTTGACTCTCAAGACCAAAACCAAATGGCTGTTTTTGTGCTCTAGATAGAAACTTCATTTCTTAGTTTCTTTTGTCAACTGGACGTTTGGACGGAGTATTTTTATTTCTGGAAAAAACTTAAAATGGACAGTGTCTGGAGGTGAGTGTTTTTTTCATTTATTTTATTCATCATTTATTTAATGTAGTTTATTTAATGTACCATTTTATTTGCAAGGAAAGCAGCTGATTAGTAATTTTGATGTATTTTTTTAGGATGCTCCAGCCAGTTCGCTGGGTGCTCAGGACCCTGGCAGTGTTGCTGAATAATTTGTACTGTATCCCGACCTACGTGGCTTGGATGTTTCTGGTTCACCCAATTTACTACATCAATCCGAAACTGTATTGGATTGTCGAGGGAGAATTCTTTCAATGGCTGCTGACCTGTGTCGGTTTCTGGAGTTACTCTGCTGGATATTATAGTCAGTGAAGAATTGAAAGTGGCTTCTTTTTACCGTATTCTAATCATTCATTAAGCTATAGTGATATCAAAATTGTTTTTTCACATAGTTGTCGAGTCTGGTGATAATATTAAGAACTTGATGGACGAGGAGACCTTGGTTTTGGTGAACCATCAATCGACCAGCGATGTACCTTTGTTGATGCACAACTTTAGTGCAAAAAACACTTTGCTTCAACGGTTGAATTGGATCATGGATGCGGTGTTTCAGTATACTAATTTTGGGATCGTTTCCACTCTCCATGGAGACTTTTTCATTAATGCTGTAAGTACTACATCTCTTTTAATAAAATAAGTAAAAAGTTTATGTTTTTTAGAAAGATGAAGTATGTGATTTGTGATATTAATTGCTTAGGGACGGGACAGAAGGGACGCGTCATTGAAAGATCTTGAAAGTTACCTTAAGAACATCTTTTTGCCGAGAGAGAGGAAATGGCTTGTTTTGTTTCCGGAAGGTGGTTTTCTGCGAAAGCGAAAGGATGCTAGTAAACGGTGAGTTATTTTGTTATGAAACTAATACGTTTTCTAAAAATATGAAGCATAATTGTAAACAATGTTTATTAAACCAGATATGCTGAAAAAATGGGATTACCAAATCTTGAACACGTCACATTGCCACGTTTGGGTGCAATTCAGACAATAATCAACACACTTGCTCCAACAACGGGTATGATTTTAATATGACTTTTAATAGCCACCTCTTAAGGCTTGCCACTTTTGAAACTAGGTAATCGACAGTGATTATTATTTCTTTGGTTTTTAGACGAAGGACAGACTCGTCGCTCAGCTGCTGGACGTTTGAAGTATGTTATTGATATGACCATTGCTTACCCAGACGGTGATCCTCTTGATTTGCCCACAATCGTCACTGGCTACCGAACACCCTGCAAGATCCAAATGCATTATAACGTTTACCGCATCGACGAGGTATATATGCTCAACACTATATAATTTTCATGTGTCGCAGTTGCCAAACAATTTTCTACATATTGTTTAGGTTCCTCATCAAAATGAAGATGAACTTCAAAAGTGGCTGTATGATCTTTACATCAAGAAGAACGGCATGCTGGAACATTACTATGCAACTGGAATTTTTGAACCTGAATTAGCTACAGGAGGATCCAAGCCCGAAAGTGCTCCAAACGGTCGGGCTCCTGCTGTCCCTGAAGGCGATGTTGTTGACCGGGCTCGGGAATCCCTTCCCGACAACGATGGTTACTTATCTCGTGGCGTATCATCTGCAACCGCGAAGTCAATTGAAAACCAGAGTAGCGATGAAGTAGAGCTTGAAGAGCGTAGTAAGGAGGAGGAGCCCAAGTGTGATGAGAACTGCGCTTGTGAGCCGTTGACTGACGACGAACGTCGCGAGTATGGATCCAACTACTTGCGAATGGACTTGCTCAGGGTGTCGCTGATCCATGCGATGTTCATTACCTCAACCCTTTTTCACTGCATCGTAATCGGGAGTGTGTACCAAATGTACATGGCGGATTGATTGGAATGGGTGTTAATCTGCTTTCGTACTTACTTCAATGCTTCAGTTTTCAAACAAAAATATTACAGAATATTATTATTGTATACTGGTTCTCTCTCTGGTGGAGAGAATTCCCTTTTCTCTGGTAATCTCTTGTCTAGTAATGCAAAATCCTCTGTGGTTTATCTGCCTGTGTAATTAGTCACTGTGCTTTCGTTCTTTATTTATTTATGTAAACCTAAAATGCTACTAGATTTGTTGAGTAGTAAACAAAACTTGTAATGTGTACGCGCCCTATTTTTCTCTCAACACAATTTTTAGTTGCAATAGTTACTGAAGTTGTTTAAGTCACCGCATATGAAATCTGATGTGTTAGTTATGTAAAACAAAATGAGAAAAACCAAGTGGTGGTAGGTGGTGAGAGTTTACCAAATTGAAATCATTCTAGTGTGTGAAAAAAATCTATATAATATATAAGTATATTCTGAGTGCCTTATGTAGATTCTTTTTTTATCAAACAGAAGCAGGCAATCAGTTGACGAGATAAAGTAGTGAAAAGAAGTTAAATTAGTTGCGCTTTAATACTGCTGTTCGTATATGGTGGTGGTGTTGCAACAAACTTTATACGCCGATTTTCGTACCGTGTAAAAATTTCCTGCTGGTGCTTCACTATTCTCATTCGTTATATTTAATTTTTGTATAGCTAAGTATACCATATCAACTTTCATGATTGATTGATGAGTGTATATTTTAGAAGTCAGGTTGCGCTGTTTGTGAGCGTTTGTTAACTATTTACTTACCATTTCTTTTGGTATTTTATGTACAAGTTGACAAAGTCAACTGACTATATAATGTTGGTAGCTAATTTATTAATCCGAATGGGTTAGACAGTATATTTTACAATTAGCGCAAAACTTTGGTATAGAAACAGGTAACAAAATAGAAGTTTATTTTGTTCATTCCTAAACTCATAGCAGGTGTTATATACTACATATATATTATTCCTAGAATTCAAGTAGATTTTATAAGTGCATCATCAAAACTTTTTTTAGTGGTGTAAATACACGTTATGTAGTTTTAATTGCTAGAGAAGGTGGCTGGACTAGTGTAGCTATATATTATGGAAGACTCCAATTTTATGGCAGATCTCAAAAGTCAAAGGGGATAACAGTAACAGACAAATCCATCAAAGTGGATACTTTTTTTTATTGTTAATTACTCTTGATATAAGTTTATGAAAACCTCGTGATGATTATCAAAGTCAAATTGAACCAGACTGCCCTCAACTTTAACATACATATTACTCTACTCAATTTTTTTTTCATTTTAACCCCAAATGTGTTACTCTCTCCTTCCTTTTAAGGTATGATGGGGTAGTGATGTCACAATACAATATGAAATTTGCTGGTATTAATTACTTATTGTAAATATTGAACTTATGATATCTCTGCTTTAATCATAAAAATCTGGACAAGAAACTCAGGATTTATCACTGACACTAATCCTATAAAAATATCAATATTCACAGGTTGCCTCAATAAGAAAAAAATAATCCATTGGCTAATTATTTCTCTTAATATAATGTGCTGATGTTCATGCATGACTTGAAGTTTTAGAAATGCAGTATTTCTGAAGGCCGAAATGGTCGCCTTTTTTTATCATTCAGTTTTCTACTGGGTAGTTTATAATATCAAAAAAAAATGATGAACTGTACTGTATGTGAATTAGTATTGATGACACTAAGGGATAGTAGGCGAAAGAAATCAGAAAAGGTTTACTTGAAAAGCTTCTTTAGCAATTCCAATTGACAATTTTGTAGGTCTTTGTCCAACAACCGTGGTATGAATGGATTTAAACCCAACTGCGTTTTATTTTAAAAATTGTCTGTGATAGAATTGTCACTTGGCTCACCTGTCGTTTTGGGGGTTAAGATTCGATGAACCAAAGGCCTTCGGAAAAAGTAAATATGGGGAAGATTATTAAGGCGTGAGGGGTAAAATTTGGTTGATTATTTAATTGCAAAAAATACTACAAGAGTACTATATTGGCATCAAATCAAAAAGAGCTGCAAAACTATTATAAAATGTAAATATAAACGATTTAAAGTTATTGCTTCTGTTGGAAGGCTAGCGGTGTTGAGTCTTTTTGTGTACACGCATTATGTAAGTAATATGAGCCGTATCATAGTACTTAATTGTTTTCGAGTTGTCAACTTCACGAGTAAAGTTGATTGTTTTCTCTTGTTAAGTTTAAGCTGTTACAAAAAAGGTGCTGGATATCATGTTGGTCATTTTTTGGGGCTACATAATTGTTAATGTTTGTTTCTCAAAAAAAGGAATTGACACCCGTCCAAATGTTTTCCACATGTTCCACATACTTTTCGTCAACAATATAAAGGTGAAAGTATAGAGTGAGGAATATTATGATTATAGTTTATATGATATGCCAATAAAACATAAGGAACAAAGGAGTAGTTGTCGTCTGAGTTCTGAAGTTGCAGTTGTAGTCATTCTTAATATTCTTGTTGTATTGATCACAGCAATCGAAATACTGTTACGTTTGGAATAAGTAAATACGCTTATCAAATGATTAAGATTTACAAGTTATTACTATCTATAAAAGTAGAGGTAAAACAAAACAATAATTACTGTTCTTAGCTAGTTTTTTATGTTTCTTTTCAGTTCTGTTTTCTACTCGAATCGCAATTCAAATTTGCTCACAGTTTTAGCAATTTGTTTTCACATTGTATTGTTTTGTAGAACACTTTTTACTCTTGTGTTAGCTCATTTTCATATCTTGACTGACTCATTTTGGTCTTGTAGCTGAAGTGAATTTAAATCCGTAAAATACTATTACAATATGATGTGCTGTCGTTGTAAACTTCAGCTTCATATAAACTGTCCAAATGTAAAGCTTACTACTAGTGAAGCAGTCACAGTAGTATTCTATCATGTTCTTCTTTTTCATTGTGATTTGTTTTTTATTTAACAAAAGGCAGATTTAGTATGTATATGACTGTAATTGAAAAGCTGTTGAACAGCTAGTACAGCATTATTTTAAGAAAAAATTTCCAAGGGGAAGGCAAAACAGAGATTCTAAGTCATCAATGTTATTATGAAATACTACGTTAGGAAATATTCACAGTTATGGAAACAAATACCGGTTCTGAAAGATCTTTTGTATTCATTTATCAATTTTAAGTCTCAATTTAGACAAGTAAGTGTTTCCATTACAAAGCAGGGCTACCAACTAAACACACTCTTAAGTCAAATAAATGTATATGATGATGATATGAAACGTTATAGAGTAATTTATTATATGTCGCTCGTATCGTAGTTTAAACTTGCTACAATTTCAAAAGGAATTTTGAAAATCCTCCCGAGATATTCTTGAGATAATTTGATATAATAATATGCCGGTGGCAGTACAGTCATTGGGTAAAACGTGGGAAAGTGTGGAGAAAGTAAGAATGTTCAATGTTCTCCTTTCTGCGCGTGTGACATGAGTTAATTTGATGGAATTTGAAATTTTGTAATGGAGTTTACTTTCTACTACTCTTTTCTTGTAAACTGATACAGAAAATATATTATATGAAGATACTATATTATACATGTAACCATTATGTACTATGCGATAGAAAATCACTCTCAACTGATATTGATGATCATTATCAATAAGTAAAAATACTTAAGGTACCTATTGTAATCTACAAACAAACGTCATGTAATCAGTAAGGAGAACTACACAAGGAAAAGATGTCCAGCATATAAACCGGTCAAATAAGGAAATTATATCCAGATACATAAATTATTCATAGCTATAACTTTTAAATACCTTCGATTCGATGAGAATTGTATGTCCCGCATAGAGCGGAGTGGGTGTGAAAAAAAAATGATGATGATGATTCATTCTGTCAATTGATTGGTTGCGTATATATGGGTGGGTTAAAGCTGTCTACAATAGGGAAAAAATTTTATACGAGCAACAAGCATTCATAAAGTTCATAGACAGTCTCACCTAAGTAAACTCATCCTGATATTAATTAACATGGCTCGGTTTTTTATTGCTATTGACAGTGACAAAATATAACCATTATTGTAGATCAGGTGAGTAGTAACGAGAACATAAGTTGGGTAGAATAGAGTATGATGTGCCTACGAAGTGATGGATACATAATTTTTAAGAAAAAGAAATGAAACAATTAAAGTAACCATCTATATACAGAAACCAATCATGTATGTATGTGTAGTGTAGCGATTTTATTGTGGAAGTGTTACAAACAAAGAAAATAAAAACTGAAAGTTACCTGCCATAAAATACCGATGTGAATCTTGCATACTCCCATAGTAATTATTATCATATACTAACATACATTTTATGAACAAAAATAATGGCAGCTAAATGACGGAAGAAGATAAGTGTAGTCCGTAGTATATGCACTAAATTAATACCAAATGTATATCATAGTATGGGTATTCTACCAAATGAAAGGTTCATGAATTTGTTGCCCATTATCAACATATTAAAACCATCACGTCTTATGCATCCTGTAAATCAGAAACATCTGTGGATACAAGTGTTCTTGGGAGTTATTTGGTTGAATAAATTTGTCCTGTCCTAGAATTACAGCTTACCGAATTACATATCCTTCTCATCGATAGCAGATAATATGCTTTGCTGATGATACAGAAATTTTATGCATCAAAATCATAAATACCAAAAAAATAAGAGTCAGGTAGAATATTTATTAGAATTTAGTCGAGCGACTGGGATAGTATAATTATTACGTGAAGTTTTCATATTAATGCTTCATTTTATGAACAATGACAAGTTCCTCGGGGCTGAATCGCCGGAATAATCGGATCAACTTTAAACCATCCTTTGTCATATAAAGTCTAAAAAAAGGACTCATAGCACTGTATTGCAAATTGCAATAAAATCTCTTTAGGGAACAGTAAGCGGAGATATTTCCATGATCATTGTTTTTGACTAAATGTCTGCACAAAGCAATCAGTTAAAGCAGAGGATTTAACATAGGACAAGGGTGTTATAAAAAGCCATCTGTGTGGACTAACCACAAAACAAATATTTTCGGCAACGTGCAAACAGACTCTTTACGCGAGTTGCAGTCACAGAAAAAAGAATGAATCTAGCATAATATTATGAACCCCTTTTAGATATTAGCTGGCTTTGTATGCGTTTCTCCATACGTTTGTCTCATTCACTGTCAATATTGTAGCAGAGCATTTTCCGTTCCATAAATGTTCGTTTTATCCACCAAAAAAGATGGAAGGAAGGATGTGTGAACGAGGAGAATGACATGTTAGTTGGCGCAGGTATGGATGTGGGGAAATAAAAAACCTATCAACTCTGATGATGATGACCCTACCTTACCTTGCTTGTTCACACAAAATATGGAGCGGAGTTACTGGTGTCTTTGTTAGAATTGTCTGCCTGCACGTATGTAGCTCAATTCCGTTTTATTCTGAAATTAATTGGGGAATGAACATTATTCGTTTTAAGTTCCAGCTCGTTTCGAATTTAATATCTCAAAAGTATTCAGCAATATTTTTGTCGTATTGACTCTAGTTACATTTGTTTCACTCTTTATCATGGCAATTAAAAGGGAATACTCAATATTGCCGCAAGGTGACCATGACGATTTTCATCACCACGTTCGTCCCACTGACCAACGAACAAATCGTTACTTTTGTTTTTTCACGCTCATCACCTTGGTCATATTTCTAATCTTGGCTGGCGTTGGCACTTTAACAGCGACCATGTTCTATTCTGACGAAATCACCACGACATTTGGACAATTCTGGTATGAGTCCGAGCCTCTAACAACTGGCTCTCATGTTACGTCGTCTGCTGACTCATCATCATCCTCTTGGACTTCTGGAGCCAAAAATAATGGAACAGACCATAGTCAGCCAGAAAAGACAACAGCTTTACCCTCACCCCATTCCTCCCATACACACAACCATAATTCAACGGATTATAAGAACAAAACATCGCAGGAACATCATCATCATCATCAACAACAACTTCATCACGGCACAAGTCATGCACATAACTCCTCAATAGGTAATCATTCACTTGGCGAAAGTGAGTCCTACTTTCCACGAGGAAACAACACGGACTCCAGTGAAAACGGTGATCAAAGTGGGGAAGACTCTTCGGAAGTGGATTCATCACATTCTACGAATATGGAGGGGGAAGATGAAGGTACTCTCAATTTGGAAGACTTTAAGGAAAGGTTTGCAGAAACAATGCGAACTATTGAAAAGAGAATGGAAAATTTCACGGTATGGAATAGTTTGATCTTTATAAAACGTAGGAGTTAGTAGCATTTTGTGTTAATTGCGGATTTATAATTTCTTTATAGGGTATTAGGCGAGCCGAGTTCGTTGTACCAATATTCATGCTAATTTGCTTCCTCTCATTCTTCAGCCTGATTAGCTTATGTTGCTGTATGATGATGAGACGACGGGATAATCGAAGGAGAAAACTTTTTGGGGTAACGTGAAAACTTTAAAGATTTCACAAACTATTTTAATAAGCTCAGTATGTTTAATCGATTTCTTTATATATATGTTTATTACATGTGCTTCAGAAGAGCATCATCAAATTAATCCATGAATGTCTTTAACCTATTTTTAGAAACTGATTACGGATCTCCAGACTGGAGACACAAAAACAGTTCTTCTCAATCATTCTGACTTGGATGACTAGTGACTAATTTCATTTTTTCGCAGTACATAAATACATTAATTAAACATTTTATTCTATAATTTAATTTATAATTGACTCAAATTTAATGTGTTTTTCAAAATGCCTATGACCTAACGAATGGCCTTTCAACAAAAAAGGTTTTAAAGATGTGTCAACAATGGATATTTTATGTTCTTCAGCAAGAACTATGTCGTTTTCAGTAACAAAGTTTCAATTGAAGCATTCGTAATCACAAATTATTCGTTCTCTCTAACCCTAATCAAAACAGGTTCAGACAAGCCAAACTGTAATGGCTATCAACTAAAAAACATTGAAAATTTTGTCAATATTATGCACTAATGTACAACATAATGTTATGAACTAATTAGTTACTCATGCATTTTTCTGAAGCTGAATTTTTTAATAAATAGTATACAAATCGAATGCGTCATAAATGCCATTTCTGTCGATTACAATCCAAAACATCTTGAGTTTTTGTTCAAACCCGATTTTCATACACATTTTGCTGTGTAAATAGCCTACCAAGTCCACTTCATGAAAACGTGGAATCGCAGATGCAAGATCAAAAAACTGCACGCTTGATGCAACTTTGCATACAAGGTGGTTTGAAACGTACAGAAGTGTTCATAGTGAATAGCATCAAACAACCTACATGTAGGGAAAATTTTGCAGTCTACTGTGTAGCAAGGAAAAGGAGATGCAAATTGCACAAGTGCATAGTATTATTAGACATATAAACTGTTCAGTATGCGAAGATTATGAACGAGGTAGCACGTGTTCCTATAATGTGCATGCATGCCACTTGCCACTGCCAGCCTTCAATTCACCCATCGCAATAACTTGATCTAGCTCAGCTACACAAGCCAAACACAGCATTGAATTGAGTGTGTTGTTTGGAAAACCGATGTCGAAGACGAAAACAAAAATTCTTCATAAACAGATGATCAGATCATGCATTGATCCACAGAAACACAAGTTTCCTTCATTCGCCTACTGATTAAAATATATCTAATTCATTACTAGATTAAAAACAAACAAGTAAACAGTAGCAACATTGTTGGGGAAAAGTGTTTTTCCATATTTCGGCTTAATTCCAAGTTTAACCAGTAGTGTGTCATTTCTTTTGTTGTTGATGGTGCTACGAGAACCGGCAAACTTGATCCCGCATGGTACATTTTGACTGTGTCGCATGCCACTGCTAATTTGCAAGTTGTGAATTAAATCGTAGTATTGCAAGTTAGTCATCAGCCAAGAATACCTAAATTTAAGGAGGGTTCAGCAAATACTAACACGGTTGTGGCCCTCAGGAAAGAGAAGTTCGATTTAAAACCTCCTCACCGCTGACCACAGTTGTCTTCCACGCGTCACAAGTAAGTTCTGCTAACCTTTTGTAATATTTTAATTAATGTTTAAAAGTAATGAGACACGATGTGCACATCTGTACATCATTTCTGAGGTGGTCATCAATAACGTGATTTGGGTAGTGAAGCATCTGACTGATTACAATTCAAGATTCATTAACATATTTCAACGGTAACTGAAGCTCATATGGTGAGTAAAGTTCTTTGGAACTTTATTCAATCAACTGTCGCCAATCTTCAGTGATGGATCAGCTGATATAATCCGCAATTTTTCTGCTGCAAAAATTATAAAGAAATCTTTATGTTGTTGACGAGGCGAGAGAGAGAGCAAAGAGGATGTGAACTTTTGATCCAAAATCTATGGAAAAAAATAAGTTATGCATATTTTACACAAAATTATTGCTCGTTGACCGTTGCGCAGTTATTACGTAGGTTCGTAGATACATACATATGGTTATTAATTAATTAAAATCTTCCAGTCGATGCAATGCAATGATACCTTCAATATTTCTGTGCTCCATATCAAATTTTTATATGTATTCTTTAATCATCTCATCCTCACGTTGATGAGAGTATCGTAACCGTGTCATCGTTCCTAATCACAATCACGACATGAGCCAGAAAAGCACAGGGTTGTTTGATTGTAGATTAAAAATCAAGGTACATTTTTTTTACTTATTCCTTGTCCTTATCATCTTCTTCGCTCACACACACATCAACACTGGAATGCATGTATAAATATGATGTGGAATATTTTATATTTCTGCTATGCTCTTGACTAACCAAGTTCCGTGTCGTTGATTTATGTGGGGAGTCACAAAAGGATTCATTATCATCAGGGTATGACATTTCTATCTAGTTGAATCAAGAACAGAGTTACCTTTCTTTTTGCTCTTCTAATCTCAACTCATATGGCAACTGAAGAAGGTGATGTAATGGAAGCTTGAGATCCGGTATCATCAGCCTATGTTGCAAAACTGCAAAGTACCAGTTCTACTCATACTTTTGTTTTAAAATGGGACAGAAGAAGGATTTTTCCATTCCAGTCTTGAGGTCAAGCGTTGGAAATGAAATGCCATAAATAATACGCTTTACAATTTTCCATGCCAAATGAGGAATTTCTATTCTTGGGTTTGTCAATCGTTAATTTTAATGCGTCTTCACTATTTTGTCTGGGTTTAATCGCGAATACGCATCGGGCTGTAATACATTGTGCAGGAATTTCGCGTGCCAGCTATTAGGAAAATCATGTCACGTTTAACGTCTGAACAGATACATTCTCATGTCATTGAAATATTCACCCTTACAGGATGTGCTGATTGATGAATTGACTTTTGATCATGGTATGAGATTCGGATGTTCTTGTATACTACTATGTAGTGGTCATGATTCGCATGCTGTTATATCGCCTTTGGTTCACACCACCACCAGTGGAATCAAACCAGGACGTTTGAAACCTACATTAAAGTACATCAAATCACATAAAGCCGCTTATGACACTTTGATTTCATTCTGCTCTGCTTTTTCCTTCTCTCACTTTCAAGTGTCGTCATTTCTTTCAATATTTGTTTTTGTTTGTCATGTCATTTTTATTACATGCTCATGAAAATCTTGTGTCTGCTTCCCATTCTGTCAAATTCCAACTTTCAACTTTGTTTTATGAATGGATGCATATTATACTAGCCATGGCATATGAGTGAGAATAAGAGAGTGTGAGTGTTCATTTCCAGATCCGGTTCATTTTCATAACAAATGTGGTCTGTTCTTATGAGCCTCAAGCTCCAAACCCAAAGTGCATGGCAAGGAATCAATGGCGAACTACTAATGTGTGGAGTCTGCATTTCTCATGACTGTTGTGGTCAACACAGTTCACTTGATTGCATTCATGATTTCCGACTCTGGAGCAGAGAATACGTAGAATCAATAATAATATGAAGGTTTGAGCGTAAAGTTAATGTGTGTGAGAGAAGATATTCCCATCATCATAATATCACTTATCATCATTCTTGTACTTTCCAGTAAGATGCCTGCGTACTTCATACATCTAGGGCTGAGAGGATTACTCACACAAAAATAATAAACACTAGCATTGAACTCTCATTCTGCTCGTCATGAACAGAGTACATTGAAAGTGGGGAGAGGACACCAGAAGACGCACGATAAGATAGAGAGAGAGAGTGAGTATGTATTCATCAACATTATATTCTGAGACAACATCCCGTTTCAAAATTGAAATGGTATATAAACGCGAGAAACAGGTAGTGACAGTCTTTTTTGACATTCGACTCCGTCCCAAGCGCATCATTCTCTCCTTTTCTCAGGAATTCCAAAAACAACCGAAACCAGTTTAAAACGACACTTATTTCTTAAATTGTTGGGAGAATTGTTTGTATATCTTGTTAAAATCTTTACTGGAGTTTGTCAAAAAAAAATGAGTACGAAAAAGAGCCATATTCACTTCAATTTTCATAGACATCATGATTCCAAATCACGAAAAGCGTCTTATTTTGCATCTTACTCCAAACACAACTTTTTCTCTGTTTGGGTTAAAATTTTGAAACTGTCATTTGCGCTCAGTTTCATCGTCAGCGTTTTTAATTTGGGGAGCACGGTAAAGCTACAAGTTGTCCCCATTACGACAGATTATGTACCCAGCATGATTCTAAAATTGCCCATGGTCTGCAAGTACAGCGTGTTGCAGGCTTTCACATTCGTGTACGAGCATTCCATCCGACTTATGACATTAAGTATGTTACTATTCTTTGTCCAGGAAAACCATTTCCGTTAAATGCATGAAAATGACCAAAAATGGCTTTTAACCTATAAGAAAAACCTTTTATGTATATTTTAAAGTGCCACTCGCAGAGAGGAAGTATGTGCCTGACGATAATCACCTTCATCATGAAACAACCACAGAGCATCCCGGAGACAAGGCAAAGGGTCATCCTGGTGCTGATGAGCGTCACCGTCAGCAACAACAGCACGGTCGATTGACAAAGTATGTGCGATCTTTGAAATGGACTCCGATCCCACTTGGCGTTGGCTTTGCACTTCTCGCCTATCAGCACTACCGACGAGTTATTCGCCGTGCCAACGATCCAGCCAGCAGAACTGGTGGTGGTGCTCAGTTGGCAAAAAATTGGGAGGTCAGTTAACATTTTCTTGAATAATTAACATTGTATTTTTCCATGCTTTGTCCTTATCAGCAATTCTCTCTGATGTTTTCATTTTTATAATCATCAACTAAATGTTTTCATTCGAGCTTAATGAATGACTCTTATGTTTTTCCAGGTCACTTGTTATCGCATGGTGCCTCTTCGTGCATTTTCCAGAGCGTGGGGTTGGGTACATAGTATTAACCTGCCTGTTTGGGCCAGAGCTCCATTGTACACATGGTACATACTCAATATAATAAGAATTCTAATGAAAATGAATTCTATCTCATGTGTGTAAATATTGATTTTCCGTTTAAACCAACCAATTTTTGCTTTTGTTTAGGTATTCCGATGCATTTAATTGTAACGTTGGGGAAGCTGAAATCGAGGATTTACAGTACTACAGAAACTTGGGAGAATTTTTTCGTCGTGGTCTCAAAACTGGCGTGCGTCCTATCTGTAATCAGAGCGCTGTTGTAAGTTTTGACGAGCTATTAAACGATGTCATACATAATGTGATATTTGAGAATAATGGTAACCATTTCTCACCAGGTCTCTCCCGTAGATGGAACTGTACTTCAGTGTGGAAAGGTCGAGTGTGGCAATGTGGAGCAGGTGAAAGGTGTTTCCTACTCTTTGCCCACATTCCTTGGACCTCACACGTGGGCTAACAGCAACAATAATGATGACGTAATAATAAATCAAGCTGCCGCCAATGAACAGTATTGTTCTGGCCTGATGAAAAACAAAGGAACAGCATTGTACCACTGTGTGATTTACCTTGCCCCTGGAGACTATCACAGATTCCACTCTCCTGTTGAATGGAAGGTTCAGTTTCGTCGTCATTTTGCAGGTAGGTTAAATTTTTTTGATAGCATTTTTTATTAGCAAGTTCGTCTGAAACAATTGCAAAGTTTCAATATCACCTTGATTTTATGCGTAGGTGAACTACTGAGCGTTAACCCTGTGGTGGCAAGATGGATTGCAGGACTATTCAGTTTAAATGAGCGAGCTGTCTACGTTGGAGAGTGGGAGCATGGATTCTTTTCGTATACTGCTGTTGGTGCAACAAACGTGGGCTCCATTCGAGTTTATGACGATAAGGTAAGTCGATTACGGAAACGAAATTCAAATTATTAATATTGACTACAACAAAGGCAGCATCTAAACAAAATGCATACTATTGGATGGTTGTAGGAATTATCAACAAACTGCTGGCGTCTGAAAAAGAACACTTTCATCGATAAAAAGTTCAACAAGCCACTTGCCCTTCAAAAAGGAGATAATTTTGGTGAATTCAACTTAGGCTCAACGATTGTGCTCCTCTTTGAAGCTCCACTGGACTTTGAGTTTGCTGCAGAAAATGGCTCAAAAATTCATTTGGGCGAGAGTCTCTTCAAATCCAAAGAACGGTTGTCTCCACCTCCACAAAGCTCACCCCAATCAGATGAGAATCCATCCCTATAGGATGGATTTCTCGTTAAACTATATTCGTAAGCGCATAAATTTTTACTCAATTGAAACGAAAGTCAAAACTAGAAAGAAAAGTTTGTCTATGAACCAACTCAACAAATCATTGGCAATAATTGATTCGCATTTCTAATTGTGATCTATCATGTGATGTAATGTTTGTGTAAAATACAATCTTCAACGTGCCATTCTCAACTACTCTTTCCCACAATCAGTGATTCAATTTCTGAGTCTGCTACAAAAAAAGTGCACGTTATGTTATATGGAAAGCAAAATCAAGTGACATTTTCTATTTGGCTGTTATTCCAAGGCTGATCCATGACCAATAGTCTGATCTTATTTTCTTTGTAGTTCAGTAGCGGGTATAACTTAGTAACCATGCATGAAATAGTATATAAATATTTATGATATAGAATAGATACAGAAAAAACTAGTGCTTTTCAATTAGTATCTTTGGGGTGCAATCAAATGCAAATCAACGAAAAAATTGGTGTAAATATGATATCTACGTATTAAGATGACAGCTCTATATTTTAATACAGTTTCTCATGCCAACAAATATTATATGTATGATTTGAAACGGTATTTATTTAGGTTAACTACTGAATGCATGCTTCCTTCATTTCCCAGCAAATCTAATCTTACAACTGGACTAGATGTGCCGGTAACTTTTTGATTTGTTGTATTACCAAATCATGAGTCATAAAATAGTTACAAAATACTTTTAAGTACATAGTGGAATTGATTAGATTGAATTAGTAAAATTAGTGTATTTTTCATATAGTATTTAAATATATCATAGCACAAGAAGAATACATATATTATTGTTATTATATGTGGTGCTAAGTTTAGCACTCACGAAACAAGGTCGTCCAAGTTATGGGACATTACTAAATAAGGTGCTTCTGTTTTAAGAAGACTGACGGTAAATTTTTATTATTGTTCTTTGTTTGTTGTATGTAAGTAAAAAATGCAACTGAATAAAGACACTAAATATATATTTGAAGAAGACTGAAACAAACTAATTTCTTGATTGTATCAAAAACTACACTCATCGTATAATTGAACACTAAAGTTAAGTTATATTGTAAAACATTGTAATGGTTTGCTCACACGTTGGTTGTTTGTGAAAGGCAATAAATTACGGCAACAAGTTGAAGTTTGTATGGCAAGGAAGAGCAGGCATTCCATAATAATATTATATTACATTATGCATACTTGCTTTCTATCTAGCATCATAATTAAATCATTATCCTATCCACTATTTGTTATTAACTGACTGGTTAACAAAAGTGCTACTACTAGGTGACTAAAATTTACTAAAAGCTACGTCTTCATGCATCAGTTCTTAATATTTCATTGTAAACCTGGTATCCTTACGATTGACGATAAATCACTGTGGGGTAAATACTACTTAGCATTGGAATTTTAGTATGCTGATCCCTGCTATGCTTAATCTGCTCATACAGTTGTATTCCTTGACGTTCCTTGTTATATTTACTTAAGAATGACATGTTGGTTGCTACTATTTACTATAATAAGTAGTAGTAGTAATAATAGTATTTTGGAACAGAACATTTGGAATTGATTATTGATAGCGTGCTATCGTTAGTTAGCTTGGTTTCTTCCTCTCATTGTCTGTCCCAAGGTGCTCTTTATCCACTTCGTTAATGTCAATACTTTTTGCTTTCATTGCGTTCTGAAATTCATTAAAAATTGTGGAATTAAATGAAGGTTGGTAATAAATGATAATGGAATACCTAAAAGCATCCAATTTTAATAGAAATGGTTCCTGGAATGAAGTTTAGTTCTACAAATTATATTCACGTTTACCTTGACACAACCGGTATATAGATGAAGTAATGCATCACATTTTGATAAATTTCTATCCCCCTTAAGGAATTTTTCAGAGAACCAAGCATTGAAACAGTCGTCGTATGCTTTCTTTAAATCGTTGCATTCATCCGCAATACTGTTCATGAACTGAAATTTATAAAATTAGTAAAAGTCTTAGTAGCTCTTCCTTAATGCATGAAAATCGTAAAGTGATGATTTAATTCGTAAAATTACTTGTGGAGTTGTTTCTAAATTATTTCCAGAATTTCCCTGGGATTCCTCCATAGTTGACTGATTGAAATTGGTTTCACCAATGGTCAATTATGAATGATGTGCTTATCTGATATGTACTTCGTTGCTCTTCTTCACCTGCGTTGATAGACAAGTAAAGTAAACCAATTAACAAACTAACTTACGATCACAGTCAGCAAAATTTTGTTCTTTTTCTATACACACACCTACTGAATTCGGCTTTCAAACAACAACCAATGAAAGGTTCTTTATTGTTACGCCATAGTACTGAAATGGTTACTGACTGACGTTTTGTTCCACTAGCACCGACTGAATCTCAAACATGCAATATTAATGCTTTAGCACTCACACACACCTATCCACCTGCCTCTACCTGCTTGCAATGAAGAGTAAAAGGATCGTCATGAGCATTCGCGGTGTGATGAAAAGAAGGCTTCATTTCTCCCCACAAATGATTCCAGTTTGCTTCAACTAAGGCTACTTATACTTCAAAGTGGACTGTTTCTCGTTAATTTTTATGGACTTGCAATTTCTTCCAAACACGAGTTTATTTATTCATTAAACTACTGTCTTTATATAGTTCTTGCACATCATGTATTACGTAATGTTAATGTATATGCTGGTATGTAATATATATATATGCTTAACATAGAGCAGTTTTCATAATTAATAATGTATAATTATTACCGTGGCGAAATGTTTTTTTGAAGTATGATGATATTTATACATAGATGTAGAGTAGTAACAATGAAACACTGAAAAAGGGTACAATATATTGTGATAATTAAATAGCGATAGGGAGAGAGAGATGTAGGGAATGATGAAAACCGAAAGGAAACAATGAGCGCTCAGCTGGCTAACTGTTCTTGTGCTACTGCCCAATCCAATCCTTGTCGGCTGCAAGAATTCCTTCCAAGAACAATCCAATACTGCCATCAATTTGCAGAGAAATGGACAGATTTCGCCCCAGAACTGCTCACAGAGGATGAGGGTCGATGTGAGGTGGTAAATGAGGCAGATGTGGGAGTCACAGGTGTACTGCTGCTTGACATTGCGACTGGCGAGGTATAGCTTTGAAAGTGCTTGCTGCTGCTGCTGCTGGCTAGATTGGGAAGGAAGTGGAGGAGGATGAATGATGAGCCTGACTAGCTTGCATCTCTGCTTTCACAGTTGCCCGTTGCTGCATTTGGAGAGCGTACAAACACTCTTGCAGATTTCCTAATGTTGTTTGAGAAGTGGCTTTTAGAATTAGTAAATCAGGGTCCGTACTTTTGGTTCCAGATCCTGAAACAACAACATATGCACATCATATAAAGAGTGCTTGCAGAACTATGGCACAAATATAAGCCCATCTATTTAAGACGTACCTGAAATAGGAAATCTATCAATTGAAATTCCAACTTCTTGGCAGGAAATTTCCGCCTTGTGAAGCCATTCTTGCACCTGAGCGAAAGCGTCTAAAATTGATAAGTTCGTAGGAACCATCCTTGCCGTCGATGATCCGTGTTCGCGAGATACAAGTGGACTATTTGTCTATGAATGAAAAAAAATGTTTTTCATGATTTTGTTTTGAAAGCACCTAAATCTCTTCTCAGGTTAACAACCCCTTACTTGTGCTAAGGCGTGGGAATGTCGCTCGGCCACAATTCTCAACCGAGTAATCCAAGATTGTCTCTCTCTGGCATCTGCCGCCCTCAACTTGTACACGTCTCCAGACGCCGAGTTGACGACAAAAGTATGAGAATCCTCTTCGCTCGGAGAAATTACAGCCCCAGCTAAATGCAAGGCACCTCGAGGTCGGTTGTTCATTTGTAGTTTGTCAGTATCCGACTATTCAATCATAAAACAAAATGTCCAACATATAGCAACTGCCAGTTTCCAAAACGACATCCCCATCTTTAAAAAATTAGAACTAGCTCACCACATAATATTCAAACGTCCCTTTGTCCGGATTGAGTACAAACCATCTGTACTGCCAGCCTTTCATCACATTCGTGTATTTGTAAAGCTGACCTTCACAAGGCTGGCAAAACTTGAGGTTACCGGTGCCAGCCTGCATATTGACAACGTTCTTTTTCTCTCTCTTTCACTCAATCACAATGTAGTTAAATGCAACCTTAACTTAATGAGTAGTAGGTAAATATACTTATCGTTAGTAACAGCTAAATGGCCTTATTTCTCTTTTACTCAAGCTAAACTTTGTTTCTGTTTTCGGAGGGTGTCATGAATGCTTCTTCGTCATTTTCTGCTGATTGAGTGTATTATGTCGTGTCGTCGTGTGTTGTTTAGTACAATCAGTAAAAATATGGATTGAAATAACAACTAGCAAATAACAATTCAACAACAATAGTAATTATACAACAAACACAGTATTTTACAAATCCCTACAATGTCAACTTCCGCTTCCAAACAGTTGCTGCTAAAGACACAGAGCTTGCTACCTGACTACAATCAGCAGTAACTGGACTTTTCATTTTTCTTCCTTACAGTTTTTGCAATATTTGCATTCCCTTTATAAAGAGCACACAAATTTGCATCCATATCACATATACAACAAACACAGCTGATGCTCGAGTATTATAGCAACCACCTTGCCAAACTATGTAACTATTTCTTCTCGTAATTTAATCATAGCTTTCCAAAACCTCATAAACTTTATCTCTCTATCTTGAGCTAGATACGAATATAGTTGGTGCCCGATGTATAAGTCTAATTGCTAATTGGTGAGATAGAATATATACTAGTAAGTTGTTGCAGTTTTTCCTTCTTGCTAGCTTCTCACAACTCCCCCCTCAACACTTTTTCCTTCTAATCATCGCGATACTCGCTACCCAAACCACACAGTAACGACACAGAACTGAAAAATGTCTTGAAATTTATAATTCAAATTTTTCATTCAAATACAAATTGAAACAATAAAATATCACATTCACTCATCATCACAAAAATAGCATACATCATCCAAACACGATTGGATTGGATGAGCTAGCACCTTGTTCTGTACTGCATGGAAGGGAGAGTTGGGAAAGGAGGAATTTTGTTTATAATATTTTTAATTTTGAAAGTAACAGGGTCGTTATTAGACATGGAACAGATGTTTTGTTTATTTTTTGTTGTTGTGTAAAGGCACTACAAGCTACAAGACAGGAGACCAAGAGTAATAGCCACAGTGCAGTGGTTCTTTCTGCTGACTGAAGTGATCTCTCTGATTGTGAGATGGATGTGTGAAGTGAAATGAATGAATGGATGATGTTGAAAGGCTGATGATGGTGATCTGATGGAGAGGACGGGACAGGTAAAACAGAGCCAACTAAAAGAGGAACACGATCATGAATAAGACGAGATGGATGAGTTGAGAGGAAAAAGTCAGATCATATCAAAACCAAGTTTCAAGTTGCTCTGCTACTCGTTTTGTTGTTTGGTTTGGTTTGATGGGATTTTGCCATTTTTGCACTATTCCATCCTTCTACATCTATAGACTTTCCCTATGTATGTAATGTACATACATATTTTATTTACTTTCTCTCCTCACTTTTACTTCACTTACTCACGCAATGCCGAAAAATGTGTGTAGTGTGGTCTTGGTTTACTAGTAGTGTGGGCTATCTTTGGAGACAGTATCTGCAGAAGTTCATACACGTACATACAAATAAAACCCTGTGTAGTAGTATTGTATGTAGCTTCCGTTCCAATGATAAATACTAGCTGGATTTTTGCACTACAAACCAGTCCGCTCTGCACTACTGACCTCACTAGCTGCAAGCAAGTTAATACCATGAGCCATGATGCCGGAAGGAAAATGATGATGATGATGATGTACAGAAATCTCGGTAAAATTTACCAATGTTTCCTTTCTGAATGCGTGCTAGAGAAGGAGAAATGGAGATTTTTAGAGGATTGGGGATTTAGGGAGTTTTATTTGGATAAGGTAAAGTTTGCTGCAGCCAGCCAGAGTCTATGTACTGCTTAGATAGAAAGAGTTGCATAAAGGTTCAGTTTTTTATTGCGGACTGCTGTAATAGAGACGCCTGCATGGCATGGCAAGCATGCTTTCTTGCTAATTACATGCTAGGATTCCCTTCTGTTGTCTCTTGTCAAACACTATGCAATGTCGGATTAGAAGGCAAGGTGAAAGCAAAATGAATGGGAGAAATGAATTGGAACATTATTTCCAACATCCCAAACGGCATGAGAAAAGCCTGAAATCTAATTAGAAATTAGAGGCTTTGCAACCCTACGAAAATGTACTAATTCTGCCAAAAGCATTCATATGCAACTTTGTCGCAACAATTTTAGCGACATTAAAAGGGACGATGAGGGCCAATATAGAAGTTTTATGGATTGGCAATATGTATGTTGTGAAGTCAAATATGCTACCTTCCTAAGTTACATATTGCTGCATGGCTGAATAATAGCAGTACTTGTATCTTCTTGTGCGCTAATTTAAGGTAAAGGTTCTTTCACAGATTTATGGAGCACTTTGAGACATACTTTAGTCACCTCTATAATTACGTGTGAAGTGCAACCATTGCAGTTGCAGCTTTGCTACTTTTAAGAAGGCTCACATTATCACTCCAATGTATTTTTTGATGAAATAACATCTTTTACACAACCAATTCCAAGTTCTTTTTCCTTTCTCGGACTTTTATTATAACAATTCAGAGACTGTAAAAATCTTTTACAAACATTTTTTTTACGATTTTGCCACCGCTCATCTTCAAGCTAACAGCATTCTACTACAGCTCAACAACTACTACGTTACTTGTCAGTACGTTTTAGCATAATTAAGTTGACCAAATAGTACTCAAGCTACATTATTTGGCTTAGTCTACACTATAACAACTAATCTTCACTACAGGCTACAGCCTGTCAACAACTGCGAACAATTTGGGTGAGTGTAGTAGCACAGATAAATAGGATTGATATATTGTGACTACATTTTAGTAACTAAATCAAGATTCCAATGCATTTCATTGTATAAAACAATCAGTCCAAGTTCCAAATTATAATATTTGAACGCGATACAAAAATATTGTGGTCAACCCACAATATTAGGCATGTACTAACAACCCCTATTTCCCACACACCATTACGTTATGTGATAGTTTGCGTGAATTAGTATTAGTTACTCCAATAGAAATAAAACTGCGATTGTTGTGCGAAATTCACTGACTGTTCTTATCGTCATTTTAAAAATTTAGTGATTACAATTTAGCAACTTCTTATTTTTATAGATTAAAAATGATTAGTAATTTAGCAAACTATATTTAAGATGAAAATAAGCGAATAAACAACCCGCATATTAACATTATTATAACTTTAACATTAATTAGAGTATTTGCAGCGCAGCGCTATCTCCTTTATTATTAACAACCATGAATCAACCAACATACCTTTAATCAACCAGATATATTCTGTCAAATTTAAAGACGAGGACCAAGCCCCCACGGTCTACTTAATATACTAAAACGTAAGTGATTTGTCTTCGGAATCCTTATCCAAAACAGAAAAGAAACTAGATCACTTATCACAGAAAACTTTGCTCACTTAACTTAAATGCTGTTCGTGTAAACATTGATTTATTTAAGATTAAGCTAGACATAAGTTTGCAAGCATGCACTTATGCACTGTCGAGCTATCTATAAGACAATTAGCGTGAGAGTAACTTGGAACTAAATCTGTGAGAGGAGTATACTTGTGAAATACTTATTGCTAGTGCAACGTGCTTAGATACTGATAGGAGTTCTTAAGAAAGCAAGATCCACTCAACTTTTCACATCAGAGTCACAAACTGTATTAATACATCAGTACTTAAGCCTGCTGTACATAATCTCTCTTTCACAGTTAAAAAACGTAGTCTCCCAATATTGCATAGGAGTGCCTTGACCTCTTGCAAGGAGAAACTTGAAGTAACAAATACTAGCCTTATCAAAAGGATAGCTAGTACAACAGAATGAATTGCTGCTGCCCAGTCATGATTCTAATTTCTTTCAGTTTTCGGTTCAAATTTGATTTAGAAAAATTTTGTACTTGGTTTTCATCATTAATATAGTGCTTTTTTATCCAAATATTAAGTTCCTCATTCTTTTAAAAGTTAAGCTTTAGATGGCCCTGAGCGTTCAGTGGGATTGAACAGGGGTCAGTCAAACGTCGAACCAAGTGGGCTGAGTTGTAAGCTTGTTAAGGAAAGAGAAGTATGGCGAAGTACATGGAGCACGTAACGATTAATACAACGGTTAGGTGGGAGCGCTGAGTGAGGACCGAGAGCAGCGACACCCCTTTTCTAGCAGCGTGCACCCTTATTTCGTGAAATGATAAGATGGCGTGAACGATATCAGTCATCATCAGTGTCACGTCTCTCAACACCTGCACAGAACAAACCAGTGTGATATTAAAATAGCGTCAAACAGAAGCGAATAATAATAATATGCTTGTATGTTGTTGTACCTGATGCAATTGCCCCTGTCCCTGCACAACAGTGAAAACAAATTGATCCCAACCACTACAGAAAGTGTGGAAAACGGCAATGGAGCAAACTACCAACATGGGAATGGGCTCCACCGCCTGTCTGCTGTCCAAATAGCTAAGCACCATCACGGACGAGATCAACTCGGTGATTGTAAAAAAGACTTGGTGATACCACATGTGATAAAAGTCATCATTCCAGTAGTTCCAGTGCCCCCACCAAGCATAGTAGTGGGAGTGCAAGGAGCTCAGAAATAAAATCCCCATTGTCCACCTCAACTTCCTGTTGAACATGAGGGAGAAAAGGCGTTTGAAAGCTTCATACAAGAATAGCACCCCGATCACCGTGATTATCCACATCTTTAGCGTGTTCCCATCACTATTGAAGTACACATGCTTGTAGCCTGCCACACCGGTCTCGTAAGGGCCTAGTAAAGTGAACATGAAACACAGTTTAAAACATAATCGACACCCCTATTTTAATACACAAGACATCATCACATTTACCTTTAAAAACAGTGTCCCAACAGGAGCAACTGCAATGTCGAGTATCCACTGGAGTTTTCAAGTTGCCCCATAAATGATGAAAAATAAACATGTGAACTGTTGGAAAAATGATTGGGATGGAGAAGGCAAGAACGTTTGCCAGCACTTTCCTGCACTCCATCTTTTTCTTAAGGTGGTGACCTCGGCTTCTACTTCGATGGTGGAGCTGACTGATGTCCGTTGCCCCATCGTTACTACTCTCCGACTCACTGTTGTACCCTGCAGCAAACTGGCCATTGCTGTAGCTCCCATTTCTTGTGGATGTGGCCGACGTCCCTAGCCGTTTGTGGGAATGATGATGAGAGTTACCTGGAACGTGTCCATTAGCACCACCACTACTTCTGCTTTCTGGACCACCTTGAATCTGAATAATTTTATGCATAGAAAGAGATTCACTTTCTTGCTTCCTAGTCAGCACCTTTCGAAACTAATTTCATTTGGGTAGAAGTTGTACACTAGCGTCAGCATAGGCTTATGCACGTCTTCTATACTACCGTCGTTGTATCACAACCAACGACGAATTGGTTTCAGCACCTCAGTAAACTAAACATGCCAAATATGAAACAAAAATTTGGATCAAATTAGAGTATGCTAGATTCCTACTACCAATGTTTATCTAATGTACAAATCAGTTGACGCCTTCTATTTATGTTTCATGATATTGTACTAGTAAAACTTACGAGAGTGTAACTAAAAGTGATTCAGCATCCGCTCTGTTCTCATACTGGCGATGATGATCACGATAGGGATGATATAATGATTGTACAAAAGCTGGCGTAAACTTGCACATGGCTTATAATAAACCATTTACGCTTGAAGTGGTGATGGCGGTGAACAAAATTCTCGGAAATGACAACCAAACAAAATTATTAGTCGTATATGGACAAAACAAAGTGGTCGGAACTCTCGGCAAGACCATTCTGCTGAAACCACTTCCTTTCAAGCGATGTATGATGGATTGTGTGTGTATAAATACATATATTCTACATTGATACAAATTGATAAAAAAGTGAATAAAATATGAGTTTTGATGCACGTATAAAAATCCTTAATTTGATTTCCAATACAAGTGTACGTGTAGCAACAACGAAAACCAAATGATGATAGAAACATTCAACTGAGTTGACTGAATCAATTTTTAGAACAGAAATTGGGAAGAAGGAGTACAAGTGGTGCTTGGCGGATATGCATATGCGTACACGATAGATACACACAGTTGGTGTGCAAAATCTCCTCTGATCTATGAAATTTTATGATACAATCCTTAGCTCCTATAAATATGCACTCCGCCTGCAAAAACTCGGTTCGGACGAGTTCGGTTGGGTCAGCCAGTCAGTTAGTAGAAGTGAAGGGGTGTTCTTTATATACGTACGTGTGCTCACGTTTACCAAGCTAGAAAGGCCAACTTTACTCTAATCCAGTGGTAGTACACATCAAAAGGCTTTCCGTAATGTATGCCAGGTCATGTTCATCCAAGAAATATTATGCGATATGATGGAATGTTGTAATCAAGTTTAAATACATTATTTCAAATCTAAACGTCAAAGCTCATAAATGCGTGAAGTCGTGCAAATGCTAATTTCTTCTATCACTGCTGTCATGAGTGGCATAATATATGCAGTAGAAAAGAATGTGTTATTGATGAAATACAATCTAAACAAATTCTCAGAATGGTGTTTTAAAAGTCATTTTCAGTATACATACTCCCACTGCTGCTGATGGTGATAATTAAGTCAATACAACCCAGTTATTGTGGAGATTACTGAGTAGCTGCACTCAATTACGTCTTCCGGAGAATTTGATCTGAAAGAAAAACACACACAACCTTTGATATGATAAAGTGAATTGCAATTCGTTTCATGTGGCCAGCAAACATAATGTAACGTTAAATTAACTATAGCACGGTAATAAATACGAGAAATTATGATGACGAGAAACGCAAACATTGCATCGGAGTATAAGAATCGCATGCTGCCCCATTTAGTTTCCCTAATTTCAGTGGGAAGCATTCTCACGCTTTTTATGTGATAGTAGGAATGGTAGTGTCCTGTAAGCGATAATATGAACCTCTCACCGTCGCCTCTTGTCAACAAATGAGAGTTTGCTTTTATCATTTACCAAGTGCTGACTTGTAGATATTGACCTGACATTTGTTGTCCTGCCACTTTTGGTCACCATAATTGACAATAATGGACTCAGATTCGGACACTAAATCAAAGA
Source organism: Orchesella cincta (assembly GCA_001718145.1). Lineage (NCBI taxonomy): Eukaryota > Metazoa > Arthropoda > Collembola > Entomobryomorpha > Orchesellidae > Orchesella > Orchesella cincta. The sequence continues at coordinate 39,941 of LJIJ01000382.1, forward strand.
AGTCAAGGAAGAGGAAGCAGGATGATGACATGAGTGAGTCAACTAAGGGGAAAAATTGGGAGTCAAAGAAGGAAAAAAAGCTCCGTAAACAGCAAAAACTACTGGAGCAAATTGATAAGGCCAAGAAGAAATTGAAGGAGGATGGGGGTGATAACACCACCAAGAATTCCAGACTGAACTCTCAGTCATCCGAAGAAGGTGGGACTAAGAGCCTGGCAAAGAATGGAGAGAAGAAAATTACAGGGAAAGGTCGTGCGTATACTGTTAGCATAGCAGTAGCCGGGAGCATAATTGACAACGCGCAAACACCGCCATTAAAAGCGTATCTGGCTGGACAAGTGGCTCGGGCAGCAGCAATATTCTGCGTGGACGAAGTTATCATTTATGATGACACCGGTGGTCATGGAACAATCGGCTGTGAGCAAATGGCTAGAATACTTCAGTTTTTGGAATGTCCTCAATACCTCCGGAAACTCCTGTTTCCTATCCACCCTGATCTACAGTATGCTGGGCTCATTGCTCCTTTGGATGTTCCACATCATTTGCGAAGAACTGAAGCATTGCCATACAGGTTTGTTTAAGTTTTTAATAAGTAGATTGTCATTGATTGGCAGTAGTTGATATTATACTGATGTGTCGTGTGTTTGCTTTTGTTATAGGGAAGGAGTCGTTTCCAGTAAACCGATGAAAGACGGTGGCAAAGACTATGCCTTAGTCAACGTGGGTCTTGACAGGGATTGTCATATTTCCAAGAAGCTGCCACAAGGCGTTCGCGTGACAGTCAAATTTGATGACCCTGACCCAGACTACATTCTGAAACCGAAGGGAAAGCTTAAGGGAACTGTTGTATCTCCACATTTGCCAAGAAGGGAAGATGGACTCTATTGGGGTTACACTGTCAGAATTGCATCCAGTTTAGGAAAAGTCTTTTCTGAATGCCCTTTTCGTGAAGGTTATGATGTCAAAGTTGGAACTTCTGCGAAGGGATCTGACTCTCGCCTTCTTCAGCCGCAGCCCTACAATCATTTACTGGTCGTTTTCGGAGGAGTGGAAGGATTAGAGTATGCGCTGGAAAATGATGAGGGCTTGGAAGAGGGTGATGTGAGCAAGTTGTTTGACCACTATGTTAACGCATATCCCTCCCAAGGTAAAATTCCGTCAGGAAATTCGGTGGGTGAAGAGTTCTCGTTATCCTTGAGAGCAATGTCTCGGTTTATTACCAAGTGACTTAGACAACGTTTCAATGAAACCAGTGATCTTGAGCATGACTATACAGTCTATTGATTTTGTCATTCTAATAATTTAGTTTTAAATAAAAATCAAGCTTTTGTACGAATGTTTTATATAACAATATTTTCATGTCATTTGAGCTTATTTTAGTACACTAAATATTGCTTTATTTCAAACGCCATTTGCGAAATATTTTATTTTTATTTTAATATTTTTTTGTCAAACGTGTCAAGTTATTACTTCTTCATTATAAATCTAAACAATGTTCATCGTTGGAAACCGTAGCATCAGCAGCATGTACAATTGAATACACTTACATCATTATCCCCACCAGCATAGAGTAGCTTGTTGTGTTTGGTTGGCTCACACATTTAAATCCCATTTTTTTTGGGTTTTGCATAGGAACTTGTGTGACAGCAGCAGGCAAATTGAGAAGAGAGTATTATGAAACTTTTGGTGTGTTTCGCTGTCTGATTGCTTTTAGCAGAGCAGGTGTTAATTCGGCAAATTAGTTTTGCGAATGTTGAGAAGTATTTCCCTAAGCAAGAAATGTTGTGCTCCTTTTCTGTATTACTGGGTTGATTTGTTCGGCTATACAGATCCATTTATTAATGCAACATATTAAAAGGGTTAGTTGTTGAACCATCTTTATTATTGCTTCTAGTAAGCGCATACAGAATGCGTATTTATTTGCTCGTTGCGGCTAATGACACTTCTCGCGTGTACAGTCGGATGAGCCATTAAGAAATAGGGTAACCTTTGTTTGCCTTAAAATTCGTTGACAAGTTAGTTTGAAGAGGTAGGTAGAGGAGTAAACTCACAAAATACCTAGCTATTTCTTAGTAACCATTTATCCGGTTCTTATAGACATTTATGTTAGATAAGATAATCAAGGTATCTTTTTCAAAACTATTAACAGAGAAAGATTGCCAGTGTAAAGGTGAAGAAGTTAAGTGTCAGCTGACTGTTTTGTAGTAGTTAGCTGAGTGAGGAAAGACACAACTGACATCGTTGAGATAGATAAGCTGTTGAAAACTGATACTGCCTTTGCAGATCAGTCAGCTGCTTCCAGATTCATCTTAATACAAACTCGGATACTTGACTTATATTGATTTATCTTTGTAAACCGGTTTATTATTGTCATGTCAGCATAAAAATAGCTGATGTTAACACAAATCAAATAATTTGGAATAGGTTTGGTAGTGAGGTGACTTTTTGGCATTGAGTTGGTGTTAGACATTGAATTAATTAGTACGCATTCGGACTGGTTGCAGCTGTGGCATATTAAATGCTGTTTATTGTTTTAAAATCTGTTTTGTGTTTTTTCATTAGATGTTCTGATTGGGGGTTCCTAGAACCAACGAGTTAACTGCATAAGACGCAAGTTGGTTGGCTGAATATTTCAAAACTTCTGATGATACTCTTTTTGAAATATAATTCTGTTACAGCGTTTGAACATCAAAGATAGCAACTGCTCAGTTTGTTGCAGTCTTTAGAGCCCTTTTTGGGGGAGCAAAATGGATGCAATGGAGATTTTTAGGATTATCAAACGGTATTTCGATACCCATCACACGTAAGTTTCTTTATCTGCGAATATGGCTATATGTTATCAGTTTATGTTTAGAAAAAGTTCTAATACAATTTAAACTGTCATTTTAGGATTCGGAAACTTTTCACCTTTACGATCCTCATCTTCTTTCTGTTGTGGATTTTCGGCTTTCGGTTCTACTCTCAAGTTCATGTGGAATCACCTGGTAAGCTTTGTTTAAGCTAATCTTCATCAATTTGTAAATTGGATGGTAATAAAAGGTATTGAGTTCAATAAATACATGTTTCTGTTCGTTTACAGGTGAGCTGAACACGTGTTTGGAACGAAATTTGTACAAGTTGAAAGGAGAAGTGGAGCAATTGGATAGTAACATCTTACATATGCCACCACTGGAGGATGAGAATCAGTATCTTCCTTACGTTGGCAATGGATATATCGGTGCTTCAGTTATGGATGACTCAACAGTCAAGATCAAGGCACGAGTAAGCCCATAATAAATTAAAAAATCCAGTTAAAAATTTAAAAAATCCTTACAGGACACTTTTTGATTGGAATTTTCTCTAATTTTTTTTAGCATGGGCGTACACTTCAGGCCGTGATTCCTTTTCGGCCAATGGTTAGTGTGACTTTAGCAGATGAAAGTTCACGCAAGGAAGCCACCGTGTCTCAGTTTCGAAGGGGCACTGTTCAAAAGTTCTCCTGCATTGAGCGTTCGCAAGAGGAGGTTGTTGAAGCAGCAAGTATTTACTATGCACACAGGACCTATCCGTCTGTTTTCGAACAGGATGTGACCGTCAGGAACACTGGGAGTGAGAACGTTATTGTGCAGTTTGATCAGCTAGCCTATAGTGGTGATCCACCGTTCAAGATGGAAGTTAAAAAGTATGACGCATGATTAACTAGTTTTAATTTCCAAATGTCAATCTTTAGGAAAAGAAGCACATAAAATAATATGATTTGTGTTAAAATAACAGATTCGAACTACCCGGCGGAAAAGGAGATTATCAGGCCGTTATTGCAAGCGGAATAATTGAGGTTGACCGTGTGAGCATTGCTGTGGCGATTGCCTCAAAGAAAGTTCCTAATGCTGTTGAAGTGAGTTGTCTCTCATATAATCATCTATAATCCAACAACTGGCCAATCAAGGATTTTAATATGCTGATTTTACTCATTTTCAGGTGAAAGCTAACAAGTTTGTGTCATTTCGATTCGTTTCTGTAATCAATTATTCGTACCTGAATTCCAAGAAGGATTTTGAAAGTGTGAAGACTGTGCTAACCAATAAGTCGGAGATGGTACGCTCAAAACAACTTGATATTTTACATAGACCTTAACGCAGCTCTTGGTTAAAACTGCCGTTTGTGTTTCATAGGAATTGCAAAAGGTAATGTCTCAGGATGTTCGAGCCTTCTTTGAGTTGCACGAGAAGGCATGGAATGAGCTTTGGACAACAGGTTTCCACATCAGCACATCCAGAGCTATAAATGCCCTCAACGGAGATAAGATCAATGCCACGATGTACAACGTACTCTCTCAGGTCAAGGCCCCATTGTTTGAAGTTAATGTGCCACTTTCTCACATTGCTGAAGCCAATTCTGTCTTGTCCTACGCTGAAGGCTGTTATGGAGGTCATCACACTTTGTAAGCAGACTACTAATACTTGGTGTTTATGCTTTATGCCTGCTTTAAAAATATTTCTGGTTGCACTGTTTTCAGACAAGCTCCCAACTTGTGGTCTTCGCTCGAGTCTGAAACTGACATCTTAACTGTTTCAAACTTGTGGCTTATCACTTTGGAAAAACTGGTATGATTTATTACAGAGCAATACAAATGAATTAAATATTGAGAAAGATACATAAGATCGCATTGCGTTTGGGTATAGGGATGTCATCGTCTTCTCAGAGCAGGCGCTTCTGGCGTTATGCAAGCAATGGTGTTGAGTTTCGGAGCATTAAAGTTCAGCAATCACCACCTGGAGTTCAATACTGAGCCGAAGGACCTTCACCGAGATTATCTCTTTAGGTAAGTTTTAGTTCAGTATTTCCCTTGCGTTGATATAGACAGTAAATACGGAAAAGTTGTTGTAATACTATGTTTTGTTATGCGACGCAGGCGTATTGGCTATGGTAACGCTACCCACGTCAACATTAGTGTCTCTGTTGGCGAAGACAATAAGGCTGTGCTCAGCGCAGCACTTGACAGAAGTGATCGGGACTATTACGCTTGCGATGCAGGATGTTTGGATGCTCCCGTGGAACTTGCACCAACAAAGAAGCAATTTCCAGTGAAACTGACTGACCCCGTCACATCTATTCTCTACATTACGTCTGATCGAAAGCACGTCGAAGAGCTTCGTCTATCTATCCACGTCAAGGAGGTTCTTGAAGGTGTGCAGTTTATTTTAATTGCATTTTGATATCCAGAAATTTACAAGTGAAAATTGTAATACAACTGTTTTTTAATGCAGCACCTGCGCACGAAACTCATGTGATCTCAATGCACAAACACGGAAGTGGCTATGGTGCCATGTCAACAATGTTCTGGGTGGGACTGTCTCTTCTTATCATCCTGTTCCATCTCTTCTTGTTCCACCTTGTGTACACTGAATACTTCGCGCCATCCCCTGACAAGTACAGGACAAGGTATGTGGATAACAAGCTTTGCTGATTGTCTAATGCCCACTATTCTCCTTTAGTTTTTCCTTTTCTATTTGAGATATGCTCTTTACTGTGTATGATTTTCTTTTCAAAACAAAATTTAGGATTATTACGTTGTCAACTCCTATTACTGTTAGGTTTTTTCTGTAATTATTTTGCTGTTTCATTTATAACTTGAGCTTTCGAAGGCATTGCGTTTTTGAGAGTTGATGTCATGTTTATTAATGTTTTAGTCCTGCCGTATTCCTTAGACAATCTTAATAGCTACACGCTGCCTGCATTTGCAAGATAACTCAATTTAATAAACTAAGATAAAGCAAAGATCGCTTCAGCCTCAGTTGCATATTATTAACCACCTTAACTGCTCGTTCAATATGAGCGTTTGGAGTATAATTAGATTTTATGCGTAGTTTCAGTTTTGTATGCTTACCACATTACATGCTTTGGTTTGGTTGCTTAATATTTTATTTGTACCACTCGAGGTTCTTTTGGAAGGAGATTGATGGAAAGTTGATGTACTTCAAAGGGATACCTGATTCTGATCCGTAAAAGCTTGAACCTTTTTATAATAGTTAGCTCCTTGATGCTGTGAAATTGTTAAAATTTTGCAAATAACCGTTACACACGTGTACTCTGGCGTTGGTTGATGTAAATTTTTGGTTGCTTGTTTTTTGTATTACTCTACTTCCTTTTGTATTTTACATTTTAAAAGTATATATTTGTATTTTGTTTGTTTTGGTAATTATCATCAATAATCTTGTAAAATTGTAAAAAGAACTCTTTCTCATGTAATCAATATAAAATTTTGATGTTGGCTTTTGGTGTATCATAGATGCTTAATTGGGTTTGATGTTTTTTTGTAGTATAATGTTAAACTTGTAAGTACACCCAGCTTAATTTTTTAATTTCAGAAAAATATCGGATTTCTGATAATATAGTTTCAAAAGTTACAAGTGACAAGTTCATCTCAACCCAATCTTAAACTAAGCGAATCTGCAAACCAAAGTGTGCGATGTGTGTCCCTTGTTTCTCATGAAGAGATTCCTAAAAAACTTTACATGTATATGAGATTCCGGATGACCGAAAGTGACTTAAAAGTGATTGACGATACCCGAATTCGTCGGGATATTTATTTTTTTATACTTGATCAACTCATGGTTTAGTCTGTAGTAAAGTACATGGTGAAATACAAACGAAAGGAAAACCCGACTTGAGATGATGACATGGCTAAAAAGTATACTAATTTTTAGGACAGTCAATTCAATGAAGTTCATACATTTGATTACAATTAGTTACCTTAGTTTAGTGTATATACTACTTTCGTTGGTTAACTCTTCATCATGACCTCAAAAAGGGAATAACGCTCATATATTGTGGTACGTGCAAATTAATACAAAGAATCTACCAATAACTAACACCAGCAAACTCGGCCGATAAGTTTAAACAAGTGTAACTTATGATAATAAAAGGAAGTAAGAAGTAATACCAATGCCGTTGCTGTAGAAGCAGAATGTGGATAATTAAACTCAAATATGACTAGACTTCGTTGACGTAGTTTGAAGTTGATAATAACTAATAGATTGACTATTGCTCTTTGGCATCTCGTCTCAATGCGGTGGCACACAGCCATTATCGCAAGACTATTTATTATGATTGTATTAGATTAGGGAAAAAACGACGCCTTGTCATAGCAATTTTTTGTAAGACAAAAATCAACAATAATTTATGTATTTGGTAGCAATATCATCATATAAGGCTGTTCCGTAGACTAGGTTTAGTTTAATAGTATGAACAACAAATCCAGTTATTACTAACTTTTATACTACTAACTTTAATTGTTCGTTTTTTTGTATATATTATTTGTCATTTTATTGTCTCAGTTGATGCATTTACAAACTATTTAACTTGATTTCCATCCTATGCTTTTCTTTTTAAAAAATGGCTTAAATATAATTATTGATAATTAACCAAATGTCACAGTCAGGCAGCAATCACCCATATATATGTAGCTTGCGATGCACTCAATTTTTCCTTTAAAAAAGTACTTGTTCCCTGGTCAGTAGTTTTTTATTTTGAATTTTTGTTTAGTTGCTGCCGTACCTTATTTTCTGTGTAAACACTTTAAATCAATATGATTACCGGTAAACCAAACCCGGTAATAATCAAATTCAGTATCCGTCGTCGCTCTTCTCGTGTAAGTAAATGAATAACGCCAGGAAGGAACTGTTTGTATTCAATTAAAGTTAAGTAATACATTTTTGGTCTTTCATGTAATTATTTCGTCGCAGATGATATACATACCTAATTATGAGGGGGAAAAAGTCATTTGTCAACACATCCTTACATAATAATAGTTATAAGCGAGCGAACGAGTATTAAAAATATTTGTATGATTAATAGCTAGTTTAGTTAGTTACTGTTACTACGAAATTGTGCGTTTGACTGATGTTAAAATATGAGTACGCAGTTTTTTTAAATGTTTGTATTTATCTAATCGTTACTAAACCTATATTATTTATAACGAGGAGAATTATCTAGTTAAAAATAATTTTTGAGCTGTAATATCATAGGAATTTTATAGACTAGTTGAAATTATGTATGACGAGTGGTATAAAAACATACAGGAGTATGTGACTACATATGTGCAAGTATAATCAGAAGTAAAATAATGCCCCTATTTGCCATGAACTTTGGGAGGCTACATTTATCAATTTGTCAAAACAAAAGAAAAACTAATTCTATGGTGCTAGAAGCTGAAAAGAGTTGAGCGTAATCAAAGCCAAAATAAAATGAAAAATAATGTTCATAAAATTACATACCGACTCGGTTGAGTGTGACTAGCATCGATTTATTAATTAAAAGTGCATACTAAGAACTGATACTATGGTAAATTGGGAAATGATTAAAAAATAGAGATAAATAAAAATGAGTACATAAAAAACAAAATTTTCAACTCATCAGAAAACTAAGAACAAGATGGATTTTAAACAAACCATTCAAAATATACATCCATGTTGGCGTCTTTAATCTTGCATTTAAGATGCTTGTGATGATCGGCACCAACAAGGGGACAACTCCAAACTCGCAGCACCTCTAGGTTATTCTCTCGAAAGAGCATTTCCTCAAGCACAGCAGGTTCCAGGTTGCTGCATTCAATCAAACTGAGTCTGCCTACGTGGTTCATTGGATTTGTCTGAATGGCATAAAAATAAAATTACAACAATTCAAAGAATGCTCCTTTAATGTCATTTTCTCTGTATAATTGAACCACATTATTGCTACATAGTATTCGACGTATTTCGGCAACAAGTGGTGTTTTTTGCATAGTAACATGTTGTGCTGGAATTTTACACTGTAGTAAGTATATGTATACCTGCCAAATGTTTTGCATAAGAGAAATGTTCAAGTCATCAGACCTTTTGATGAGAATACTTTCAATCCATTTTGAGTGAGTTAAAAGTTGAATTAGTGCATTTTCTGAAGGGCATTCTGTTCTATCATCAAACCAGACTTCCAAAATTGTTAGCATGGAAAAGAGGCCGTTCACAACTTGACTACCGACGAACTCTCCAATAGAGCTCAAAGCCACTTTCCGGAGTTTAGGACATGATTGACCAAGACCTGTTAACAAGATTTTGGGATTAACATAAGCCGGATATGGAACCAATACAGAACTTGCTAATTTCCTTGGACAAGAGACGTACTGAATAGATCAACTGACGTGAATTTGTTCAGAATCACATTTTCTAAACTTGCCCCAATCACCTGCAAGATGGGGAGGACTCCCTCGTCATAATCTATTGTTCGCCGTGTCTCAATCCACGCATTCATTACGGATACAATCTGTTCATTGGCATCATCAAAATTTATCAGTTTCCATTAAAAATACCCGCATCACATCAGATCCAGGAATAAATGACTTATTTACCTCTGTATGTGGACAAAGCGTAGCGGCTGCATCAATCGAATCTCCACGAACACAAGGTGCAGTAGAGTACAATGAGCGAAGCTTTAGACAAGGATGCTTATCCGAATTCATTACAGATTTTGGGTCTAGATGCTCAAAAACCTGTAACACCACAACAGGACTCCTTGGTTAAGTTTGTTTCCCATCCAAATTTGTCGTCCGCAAAGCTTTTCTTTACATACCTGAAAAATCTTGTCAAAGTCGAAATCGGTTAGGTTAGGCAAATGTCTTAAAATGGTCAGAGCTCCAATCCACGTCACTCTCGTTTCACTGACGAGAAGTCGCTGGAGTTTTTGGCATCTCTTCACCCCATCATTCATCTCAGCTCCACAGAGACTGATGAGACCTTGATCTGAGATCATGGTTGAGGAGAGATTGAGTTCAATCAGATTGGGACAGTGGAAGGAAATCATGTCGAGCAGCTTTTAATAGGATTTTGGTTGACAAAAATGAAAAGTATCATGTAATTCTTTTACGTCATCTTTCCATCTTCCACATCATCATCAAATAATAATCTTGTTTTCTCAAAAATAAGTCGGTTAAAAAGTAAAGCGGATTTTATAGTAAGCAGAAAGGGCAAAATTAAGAAAGCGGCGATGCTCCGTTCTCTCACCGGATCGATAGTACTTGTCATCATTAAATTGAGAGAAATGATAGATGACAAGTGTGGTATCAACTGCATCAACTGGGCTGGCTCAACATGTCTTAAGTAGGCTAAGTTCAACTCTCTCAGTCTCTGCAAAAGAAAAATTTCTCAATAATGTCTACTTACTCTACATTATACCATTAAACTCTTAAAAATACATGGGTCGACTCGACCAAAGCTCATTATAAGCTCGCAATTGTACCGTGCATCGGGGCAAAAACCGGAGCCCGTAGTAGACTTCTCCGATACCAAGACTGAGGTTCAGTGAGAGGAGCTGCTCCTTCACGAGCAAGTGAAGAAATTTTCTATTCAACGATCTTGTGGATCGAATCACTTCCATCAAATCCTCAAGGATCCCAGAGGCTGCAAAATACAAAAGAGCTGTTGTTGCCATAAAGCGATTTTATTTTCTCTACAATGCATAATTTCCACTTCTCCAGGATTTGTTGATATTTCTCTCTTGAAAATTTCTGTTCTGTCGTCAGTTCCAATTTAAGTGTTTTCTAATTAGCCATAAATTCGTCTAGTTTTTAAACCCTGAACCGAATCTACATAATACATTTCTCCTGTGCTAGTTATACATTAAGAAGCGGATCCCTCTTTATGACTTTTATGAGTGACTTGGCCCATTTTTACGATTTCTTATGCTATTTCGGAAGGAATTAAGTTTGATGGGTAAAAAGGTAGTAGCGTCCTTTGGAAATATAAATGCAACTTGGTGAAGCCCCTCGTAAAATAAAATTCTGCAACCCATTGATTTCTTATTTACGTGAGCTTTTAAGAAAACAAAATTCCGTAATGGGAAAACCTTGCATTCAGGAGCGTAGCAAATTTTTGGTCCGGCCTGACCTGAAAATTGAACTTTTACTAATTTTTTAATCGAAAACAGCCAATTTTGACACCGTAACAAAGGTAATGGAAATGCTTGCTTGCATTCATTACTATGATGGGATCTATCAGTCTACCCGATCATCATGAGCACGAAAATGCAAGCTAGTAATGCTCTATTTTATCGTCCATTAAATTAGAAACATGAGTCCACTGACAAGAAGGTTTCCACCTTAAACTCATTAAGCTAGCCCAACACATACCTGCACATGGGTGATTCGAACCGAAAGGCGAAAACAAAAGGTTAAGACTTTTTTTTACAACATAAACCTCAACTCATCTCATCTCACCAAGATTTATTACAAGGCGGAGCAAACTAACTTTTGTCCATTTTGATGATGCCATTGACATACAAATCCATAAGCTTTGTTAGCTTGCTGGTCAAAGCAATTTTTTCTTGCTCTTCGTGTAAACGATAGTATACATCTCATTTTCATCAAGATTCACGCAATATTGCTGGCAAACCAAGACTTTGGCAGAATGTGTTTAGCTTTAGCTGCTTTCCACGTTACATGAATAATGTATACAAGCAGTGGAATGACAATTATATTATGGGCTGGACCTGGATTGGATTGCATTGCACTCATCTCCTCCACTCAGTCTTTCCACTGGAATGGAAGACGCACATCATACAACTTAGCATATACCAACCCAGCACCGCTTTGTGTTCTCAAACGCTCTGTTGTGACATGACACATGATGATAAAAGTTTTTTCGCAACAAAGATTGTTAAATTCCAACACGACGAAGGAAACGTTGTTTGAATCAAGAATGGAATGGAGAACTGAACTGAAGACAGGATACACATACGACATCCTTCGTTCAGTTCAATCTTTGACGTTCGGACACCTGGATTAGTATTTTGAAACCGATTCATAATCTTATCAAAGGATTAAAGTTCAAAAATATTGAGACACATGCCGCTTCCTATGGATGACATGTCACGTTATATGTAACCACATCCTCTAAAATGTACGTCTCATCTCATTTTCATCCCAATCACATTAAATAGGTTGCATAAATAACATACGGAGGAAAGGTCGCCAATAGGTATTGGTTGTTAGCCTGTTCTAAGTCACTCTTTTAAACCGTCCCAGTGACTTCATTACTATTTCGTGGGTGCCTTGATAAACTCCAAGCTAAAGACAACATCATCAAAATGTTTCTCATGCTTGTGCCGTACTGAATGTAAGAATACAATATGTTTTATCATTTGATTGACTTCAAGTTCAAGGTAGAAAACTCTCCGTGGTGGCTATTACATTATAACATTTTATCGCAGCATTCCGACTTCGACAAGGTTTACCTTTTTATTACATTGCATAGTTGGTCTTTCTTGCATCTTACTTTTGTGTTCTATTGCAAACTAGCTGGCTAAGTCAATGCCCTCTTGTTGGACGACTACGACGTCTTTTTTTTCTTGAAACGTTGAAGTCGAAGTGGAGGCTCTTCTTTACTACCTAATAGCAACCAGCTATACACATCAGCATCATCATCATCATCATCATGAACCATTACAATAGGTAGTCCGCTGCTGTGATTCTTCATTCCATTCCCCTTGTCTATCTGAGCAAGTAAGCCCGGCGTTTTTTCTGCTTGCCATTGACTTCAACTCATTCGTTTCATTTCGCCAACCAACCACACCATTATTATGCTACCTCCATGAGCTATGAACAAAAAATCATGATGATGATGATGATGATGATGATTAGTACCTGTGAGCTTACTACCACCACATCATAATACACAGCAAGAAAATGTTGCTAAGTCAGCACACAAGTCTCAAAGTCTTTGCTGCAAAAAATGTGGATTGCGATTGTATTATTGTATAATATGCAGAGATTCCTCAGAACTGTGCACGTCCGTGCATTATACTTTACAAGACTAGCAAGCCAAACCTTAGCATAAAAGTTGTCAGAGGAAGACAAAAAAGATTTTACATGTAGAGTCTTTTCTTTGCCTTGAGGAAATTGAATTACACGAAACACACGGGCTCTCTCCCGTATGAATTCTGCGTGTATCCTATCACATCACATCCATATCATAATGGCAATGCCACTTCGATATCAAAGCCACGGAGGAGAAAAAGAAGAGGAGACTCTTTGACGCAGTGCATCATCATTGCTTTGGGATTGCTACTTCGTGTCCGTCTTCATTGTAAGTAAGGTTGCTCCAAATTTGTTTAGATTTTTGAGCCAAAAAAAAGTTTTTAATTTGGAAAGTTCCAAAACTAGTAAGCAGACTAGTTTTACAATAATTGCAGAAATAAAAATCCCCAGAAAGCGGATAAAAATGAGTTCGAAACCTTTCCACTTGATTCCTTCAGCTTCTCCATCTCCATGCTATAATTCTCATGCGGTTTCTTTCTTTTTACATTATCAAATCAAGGTACCTTGCCGTTTGCCCTGGCAAAGTTGCTTTGGCATCATCATGTTTTGTACCAAATTTTTTAATGTGTGTATTGCAATGCAATGCTATGCAATAGGGAACAATGATGATGATGCTTCGCAGCAGGTGAGTTTGTTTGTGGAGTGAATGTGTTTCATACATTTTCTGCTACTACAACTACCACTACTGTCTCTCCTACTTGTTCGGCTCTTGAGTTATTGAACTCTTCTCGTCTTTTTTAGCCAAAATGTTTTTAAAAAGAAAAAAATTCCTCAGGGATTGGATTTTATTGACATGAAAGAAAAAAGCAGGAGGTTGGAGTAACCTGTAAATCTGAATAATATTATCAATATCCCATCGTGTGTGAAAGAGTATGCAAGTTTGCTTTCCCAATACTTTTGTATGATGGAGTATCTTCCTGTAGAGGAGTCAGATTATATTTCCCCCCTCAGGATATCCTTATTAATGGGAGTGAAGTAATAAAATAACAATACAATACATTGTAATAAGCTAATACCCGAATGTATTATAGGCAAGGCTTCTCATTGAGGCATTGGATCTTCTTTTTCCATCCCAGAACTACTACAGCATTTATGATACTGAAGAGAATACATGTATTTGCATACAGGCACACACTTGTTGTTACCCTAAACATTGTCCATACGTTTTTGATCATCAGTTAGCTACAGCCAGTCTTGGACTTTTTGGCTTGACTTGATCTTGAAGCTCATTCATTATACCTACGTTTTTGCATTCTTGACAGTCTGCTGTTATGTTTGTCTTGTTTTTAAAGCCACCAACCAACTTACTCGCAACTTTTTATCTTTAGCTTTGCAAAGCAACATTTCCCAGCAAGAAAACTCTTGCAACCAAAATCATACCTCTGCATTATATAATCAAGGTGTGCGGTTTGGCATTGCATTCGATTCAGAATGAAAAGACAAGTTGTGCACAGTGGCTGAAACTTTTTGTTGGAGAGATGGGATTTTAAATGAATGACATGAAATGGAGTGAATGAACCAGAAAAGGAACAAGGAAAGGTGAATGGGAAAGAGTAAGTAAGCTGAAATTGGTGCTGCTGCTGCTGCTCACTCTGCTTTGATGTGACTTACGCATATCACTAAAGGGTCCTTCATATTTGAGATAGTCCTCACTCTCAATTAGCGTGTTCATCTCTTTGACGTTGTGAGCGGCGTAGCAAATCAGGTCCCAATGTTGAGCCAGGGCAAGCATGGAGTAGCGACGGAGGGTACGCGGTGAATGTCGACGTGGCATCTTCAATCCAACCTGATTTATGTGTCTATTGGAAAAGCGTTGCTTGGCGTTCTTCGTCCTTTCCTCCTGCTCGAGTTAATTAGTCTGCGAGTTTCTGGAGTGGGAGTGAAATGGAATGTTTTAGAAATTGAGCAAAAAGCTGCTACCTTCGTAAATTACAACAGGCGATATGATATGATATGAGCACAAAAATACTACTGTTGTTTAACATGCTTCTGTTATACGATATGATATTATGATGCCTATTGACAAGCTAGTATGAGAATAGAGTTGAACAAGAAAAGTCCAATAAGCCATTCCCTAATGAGCTTTTAACATTTTTCCGCTTGTAATAATATTAAGAAACTAAAATGCAAAATAAAATCAAGTTTCCATCCCCTTCTGCGTATTCATGCTCCTCGTCTTCAAATTGAGGACCGGCTCTCATTCACCAAGGTAGAGAAATAGCACATGACAAGTGAATTGGTAAATGGTGAGCGGAAATTGGTGCTTCCTTCCTGATGACGATGATGGCAATAACATGGCATGCCACTCTTGCTCTTTCACTCTTGTATATGTGTTTCCTTACACAACACATTTCGTGCTGCTGTTGTTACGTAGTATGAAGCAAAGCAAGGAGAAAATCTGTCAAAAGGGTTTCTTTCTCGCTCGTCCTCACTCACAAAAACGAAAACTTTTAGAGAAAGGAAAGGCAGCCGATATCCTACAAAAGGGGTAAATGGATCTATATGTGGTTTCGTAAATTAACCGTGGATTTCTGTGCTCACGAGACGATGTGAGCTATATGAAAAGGTACGGTACCTCTTGTTGCTCAAGATCTCAAACTCTAATGGAAAAACGTTTCTTACAAATTTGCTGAAACCAATGAATTACAAAAGTTGAATTGAAAAAAAGGAATGTTTTTGCAAGCATTTGGGGCAATGTGATCACATTTTGAATAGAACCTGAAAAGAATGTGAAGTGATACGCAAAACGGAACACATTAGACAACAAAGGATGTATTGCAAAAACGGAGAGCTGGCTATATAAGAGTATGGAATGGAGTTAATTTCTGCTTTTATCAGCTCTGAGCTGGAGCGAGGGAAACGAGTAAGCACGTTACTTTCCTATTTGATAGCATATGATAACTTTTAGTCCTTTCCCCAAATAATACTAATGAACATACTTATAGCTGGTATGTAGGCAGGCCTCGTTTTTCCGTGAAAAGTGTAATATTGGCTTCATTTTACTTTTCACATCGTCCTCCACTTAATTAAGGCTACTCTCAACATCTGAAGAGAGAGAGAGAAACAAGTTCACTAAATCAATTTTTTCTTTCGACATAGTTTTATATTGACTTTCAACCACCAGATAACTCACGCTTCTATCGCCGGGACCTCTTTTCCTGAATAGAGTGTTATACAATGGAGCAGGATAATAATGAGGCTTTTACTTGCCATCAGTTTCCCAGAGACAATTTCCCATCTCATTCCTCTCAAATGACTATATTAGATTAGAAACGCATGATGGCCATAAAAGGGCTGGTTTCTACATTTTTATTGTTGAAATTAAGTTTCCCAAAAAACAGGAAGCCACAATTCTCCAGTTTACTGCCATCATGACGACGTCTACCTTCTATCAACGTCTGCGTCACACAATGGCCATTTGGCACTTCATTTTTAGTTTCTCTTGTTTACAACCTTTTCTGTTTCAATTTCCTAGTATTTTACGCCTAGTCAGCAACTAGTGAGCGGGATGACGGAACGGGAGAAAGCTGAGATAATGGAATGTTTACAACTTTCCCTTGTTTGGTGAGAGGGGAAAGCAAACGGGAATCCAGCAAAGTGTACAAAACTTATTTCACTTCGAAAAGTACATGGTTGTTAGTAGGTGGATGGTTTTAGTATTGCGTCCCGGTTTGGCTGACCTTTTACTAGCTGCTAACGAATATTTTGAGAAACCCTTTCAAAAAGTGAGAGGAAAATTTAGCAGAGTAGGTTTTTATCAATCAATGGACAAAGCGACTGCTAAATGAATTTTCGATGAGTGAAGGAAAGAAAAACAGGTTAGATACACGTCTAGCAAACGCGAAAGGATAAATAGAGTGGAAATTAGGTTTAGCTAAAGGAATAGCTATATATAAATACGAATACGAAATTACAACAGTGCAAAAATATCGACAAATGGGATAATTACAATACTAAAAAGACTGGCATTTCTATGCTTACACACGATAGAAACCATTCTCTGAAAGCGCTGCGGTGGCATATGTTGTGTCTAAAATCGAAAGTTAATGGTAACTTTAGAAATTTACCTTTGCTGATAAAGTTAGGCCTTGGAAATAACTCTCCAGATACACGCTGTTGCATACATCTAGTGAAGCATTTCCTGTCTGCTTTTACCATAATTGAAATAACATGGATTAAGGCCAAGATTAAGAGCCTCATTAATGAATTGACCATTAAGCATTAAACACTAAAAGAATGAACCATTTTCTTAATTAACCGATTCTCTATACCACTCTGATTTGCCCATGAAAAAAGATGAACTGCGTAAGCCAAATATATTCACATGCTCCCATCAGGATTTTATTTGGCAGCAAGCCAAAACCATTTCTCAATTGCTTATAGTGTGCTTGGAAACCCGAAATAAACGCAGTAAACTAAAATTCCTCAAGTAAAATGCATTGCAACTCATTTCATTAATTTGAGATTTAAAAATGTGTCCCACCTTCAACTAACTAATATCGTCTTTTAGTAAGCCGACAACTCCACACTTGTCCAATCTTCAAGTTGTCACTCTGGCCGACTTCACTCCAGTTCATCCTCTAACCCACTTTTTACCTTTCCTAAAATGGCAGACACTGATTCTACAGTGACTAAAAGTCCTACAAAATTTCTTCACTCCACTTGAAAAAGTTTCCAACTTTATATCCAACGAAAGAAACTGGACCGGAAGTTCTCACTAACTTCTTCTTCCATCTCCCCACTTAAGTCCATTCCACAATCACTATCTTTCAATTCAACCTTGCAATTTTTACTCTCAAACATGCGACTGGCTTCACTTTCGCGATGCTTCAAACGTGACTGTCCGTCAAGACGGAAGAAGAAAGGTTGAAGCTGTATGGATTTACGGTATAATATTCCAAACTCAAGTGGAGTGCTCCACTATTACTACGGGTTCATTTGCAGATGAGCAGAGTTCAGTTGAACAGATCGTCATCGGATCTCGCACTACTTTTATTCTTGGCTTGGATGAGAAGGAAACGGAGTCAATTCCCCGAATTTGCAAATATAGAGTTGGAAAGTCAAATCTAGGTTAAGTTTGCTTACATTCAATATAGCAGTGTGTGGAGTACAGCATACATATATTGCTAGCTTTGTACGTTAGGACATGATGGTAGCTGGCGTTCGCCTATATACAACTTGGAACGATATAGCATAATAAATAGAATGGCATAAACGACGTATTCCCCTAAACATTTTTTATATCTGCTCTCTTCCTCCTTTCGTAATTTTAACGAGTCTCTCAACCAAGTTAAACATAGTTTTACTTCTGTTTACTGCAATCAACAGAAACAAGTTACACGCAAAGGATGCAAATGCAATTGTACTACTGCGGCTAAACGCTATGGTTTGGCAGTGCATAAGAAATAGTTACAATATATTGACATTTGATATAGGCCGAATGCGGTTTCTGTTTTGTTTTATGTACATGTACACACACTTACATAAGTAAGGGGTTCCCGATAATACCCCAAAACAAAATACTACGCAATATTTATATTAAGAAACACAGCGTAGTTTGCATCTACCATAAAATGTATAAAGGCATTTGAAAGGACTTTTAAAAATGAGCTATAAAACATACATAATTTTAATCGGCTAACAATTTATAATTTAATGCAGTTTATTGACTTTGACATAATTTTCATGACATGAGACACGATATAGCATAATGTATGGTAACTTAATAATGCTAGTGTTGATGGCTTACATTCAAAGGACATTCATGGTTCCTTTTCTTTGCATAAATTGGGAGTAATAAACTACAAGAATCGCAAGGATATATGCATAAACACTGAGAGACAGGTGTGGCTTTTCTCCTCATTCAAACGCTTATCTATCTTCTTTGCCTTGCTTTGTTTAGTTGCGCTAAGCATGATTGACTCTGATATATTTGAAACACGCATTTCTGTTTTAACAAGCTCATCTTACTTGGTTTACCGAAGAAGGTTAAAGAGACATAACGTCGACATCTTCTTCAACTGACTCAACCACTGTTTTTGGAATATGTTTCCACATCCAACCGTTGGATCGGGTTTCTTGCCATTTCTAGTTCCCACCTCATACTCCACTCATCCACTTTATCATCATCTCATCACCATTCATTACAGTCGAAACATGATTATAGTTCAAGTTCATGGTAAAAATTATTGTTGTCATTGACACTGTCTCTGCAAGCTTTTCCTTGTAAAGATTATCCTAATGACGATTTTTTCTTCCTTTTCGTCATTACATCTATGTTCACCAACAGCCAAAAATGCAATAAAGTTGATGGTATTTTACTACAGCTTTCACATAAAATGTGCATAGGCAAAAGGGTAGTTCATAATTAAGCTCTTAATTTTTATTTGCTTCTCCTCCCCTGACAACTTTTCCGTGTAAACCAGGTTTTAAAAAATGGCTTTTTGCTTGTACTCTTATGCACCTCAAAAAATGCATACCAATTTCAAACTTACTTTAAGGATGTCTGTATATATATATCTCATGCCTGGCTATGTAACTATGAATCCTTTGAGTGCTCATCATTATCATCATTGCCATTCCATCCAGCTCTTTATATCAGCATCCCCATTTTATATATAAAAAACCTTTCTTTTGCAAAAGTGAATGACCACAAGAATAAAAGGGGAATAACCATCGAAACATGGCTGCGTATTATGTGTGTGTGTACTACTCGTTGTATAAAAAATGGGCATTTATTTTGTCTACTATTACATTCTTGTATGCATACATAATACAACTACCGCATAATATAATTTGTGGATAAGTCAAAGTCAAGGAACAGCTAGAATTGAAGAAGTGAAAAAACCACCCTTCTCCCGTCCCAGCAGCAGCTCTTTTTCTTGCAGAAGAAGGGCAGGCAGAGAGAGCTGGGCTAAAAAATCTGAGTTTGAGTTTATTTCAAACAGTCTTTTGTAGAGGAAGACGACCAAAAACCGAGCTACTACAGCAAAAGCAACACACCTGTTGTGGCTCTCCTTCACAGAAGAATCATCAACAGCAACAACAACAATGTTGCATTGCATCACCGTCATCCTCATCATCATCTTAGATCGTTCGTACTCCTCGCTCGCACAAAATTACAGTGTAAACTAAACTGTATAAAAGTATTACATTCATTCTTCTCTCAGCTTCGCAATGTAATGTAATAGCGCATTATTCTTTACACATTCTCATTTTACAATCTTCTGCTCAATAAGGCTAGGCTCACCACGCCGTGGATAATCATGTTAGACACTAGATGAAATGAAGATGAGGATAGGATGGGATTTGGATTATGCTTTTATGCAAAAAGAAGTGGATGAACAAGAAGGAATCACCGGTTGAACGTTTGATTGTATGTGTCATGCTTGCTTGAGTATTATTTTGTGTAAAATAGGAAGGTTTTGCAGCTGTTGCCATTTATTTCTCTTGATTCTCCTCTTCATCTCCTTCTCAAACTCGGACTGGTGGAAAGACAAGTGCTGTAGTAATTTTTGGTGTACATCATCTTGCACGGCTTTGCGCTTGTTCGATCTTTCGAGGAACGTTGAAAACGGAGATTTTTGCTTGTTTTTCAAACTATGCAGCTATGATTTATGTTTTTTGAATGTGGGAGCATGGAAATGAGAAAAGGTGTGTTACAAGCGATACAAAAAATATTTGACATGTCCATTCTGTCGGTTAGACACGAACTAGAATCCAATCTTTCCTACTTCCGCATGACAAGGAAAAATGCTACCGGAGGAATGTCCATTTCTTTACATACTGATTTGAATGACTAGAGTCGTGATACCCTGCCTATACTTCATTTCCAACTTCCTTTTTCCAAACATATGCTTTGAAAGATTGGGCAATATGTTAAATTAAGCATGTATATGATCAATGATGTAAACCAAAGGGCATCTTTGAGAAGACGTGGAACCCAAATGATGTCAACTCTGTTGGTTTGATTGGAACCATTGCATCCAACTTGTTAGGAGTCAAAGCAAGAAACGATAGTCTTGATTGTGTTCATTTTATATTGAATCCCACATGAGGTTTTCCACAATGTCTCGTCTTCATCATAAAATAAATTATCAATGTGTTGATTATCCAGTGCAAGACTATGGAGAAAAGCTTCGAGCACGACAACGACAACGACCTGCATTGCATGCATAAACATCAACAAAAAAAGTGCTACAGCTGTAGAGGAATTCAGTTTATGGAATGGATTTGGAGAGAGTAATAGACTGACTGACATAATAAAACACACATGAAGACAAAGCCAGTAAGTTGCATGCAACGCAACACATCACATCACCTTACTTATATAGAATATTATGTATTTTAGCACAAGAAAGAAAAGAAGACAAAACTTGCTGTCAGCCTGCTCCTTCCATTATTTCCATCAAAAGAAGGAGAGATGGGTATTTTATGTAGAGTCAAGGCAAAGCCAGAGCCATGCAAAAATATCTAGCTGATACAATAATATGAACTTGAGAAGGCGAGGAAGAAGTTGATGATGATCATGATGTTGGTAAAGAAGAGACTTGTCTTATGTGTCTGCTAGCCTGGCTGCCTGGCATGAGTTGAGTTGCCTTGCGTTTGCAAAGCGAAAAACCCAGCACCAGCAAAATCTCTTTCGGGTTTCGACTTAGATTTGAGCTCAGTGTGTTGCTGTCGGTCCGTCAGTAAGCAAGTAAGTGTAAAGCGGTGATATCAACTCACACGGTTTCTTCCGTGCAAAAGTACATGAAAAAGGACGACGCTTGACGCTACGATACTTTTACTTACTACTCATCACCAGTCACTATCGTTCTCACCTTTACTCCTCTTTTTTCCCTCTGAAAACTATAAATCACATCCTTTATTTTGTACAATACATGATTCAATACCAATTTTATAATTGTTCTCCACTTGTCAACTCTTTGCTCTTTATTGTGTTTTCCCCCACCTGTTTTCTTACTCAAGTTATCCTTCACTTTGTGATTTGATTCTCACAAAAAGTCACGACCTTTTTTTTCATCGAAAAGTGATAAAAAAGATACAAATCTCAGTCACACACACATACATAAGTAAAGTATTTGCTGGACAACGAAACCGGAAGTGAGTTCAATTGAACCAAGGGGAGAGGAGAGACTCAAGTCAGCAGTTGTCAACATCATCATCTTCCAGCCATTATCTGGTTTGCAATCACTATTGCATTGTGCGATTTGCATGCCTGAGTTGCAGCAAATGAGGTGTGAAAATACACAAGAAATAACAAGACTGCAATCGTAACAGTAACCATAATCGTAATAATAAGTAAACTCGCAATATTATTGTGGAGGAAGAATACAGATGGTGTGTTTAATTATACCAAATTCTGGACACAACCTGTGGTGCTACTTTTCTACAGAAACCAGAAACAAGTGACTGGATTCCTGCATGACAATAAACAACAGTATTCTTTCCATTTGCACAGCAGAACTGTCAACTTTGCCTTCGTCGACAGACAAGCAGGGTCATAGGGACAAAGTGTTTTGTTTTTGGCTACTAGCTTCTCTCCGTGTATTTACATAAAACCTTGGATTTTCCATGCAAATAGATGTACTCATAAAACTGCAACAAATTTATTTACGTTTTGGTGCTATTCGTAGTATTCCTAGCTTGATAGTCTATAATCTTGTCCAGGAAACTGGATTTTTTTCTCTTGACAAGCTTAGTTGCAAAATGTGTCGGTGTGTAATGCTATAAAGTGCGTGCTTGCTGTGTCATATTATTAAACACACATGATAATAATCGGACACCAAGTCACAGTGAATGAAATAATCAGCAAATTTTGTATGTTTTTATGGAACATTATCACATCAAAGTACTTTGCTAACACTTGAAATTTCACTCATGTCCCTACTTTATTCACGGCAAAGTCAAATGTATTAGAAAGTAAGGGGAAAGATTCTTTAGTTGTCATTGTGCATGAACTCCTATCATCAGGAGAAAGTATTCTAGTGCAACGATCTGAATAACAATAAGTAATATCATTGGCAGCTAGCTTCACTTTATACAAAAATATTCTGAGCCGACCGCGTGTAACGGCAGGGATTTTACTAGCGCATCGGTCCACCACACGTACGAGCAATAACTGATGTAATGTAATAAATCCGGCTTTTCTGAGCATTTTTGTGTGGAGAACTCTGGGTGGAGAACGATGACAGAAGTTAGTTGGCATTAACTGAAAATGGTTTTACGTGACATGACACGTTGATCGTTCCTGTTTGCTACTTCATTTTGTGAAATAAGAATAGACTTTAATACTTTTACCGGTGAGTCGGTTCCTTGTTTATAAGCGCCGTGCCAAACGTAGGATTGTTTTAAAAGGGAAAGACATAGCCTTTAACCATCCAAAATATTACTTTATTTGTTTTCCTTGAGTGAAGCTGTGCCCTTTTATTTCATGGAAATTTAATTAGCATAGTTTACTAAATGTAACACGGTCGGGGAGGAAGAGAAGGAATTTTTACATAACAGGAAGGAAACATAATTGTTTTCAAAACGGGAGAGCTGGAAGACGGGAAGCTCATTATGGCTGCCGGCCCGGCGGACGCGTTTTCCGCCACCCCTCGTGGTTTCGGTTGCTATGATCGAGAATTGATATCAGCGGCAGCGGATAATTTTGTGTCATCGAGTGTTGTGGCCACAGCCTCAACTGGAGCTTCATGGGTGGATGAAGTTCACTCCTCGGATCCCGTGGAGAAGAGAATTGAGGAGCTGAAACGGAAATTTCACCGGGGACGCCAATTACAAATCAAGCAGCTGCCTCGGGAGGTCACAGAAGAGGTAAGTGTATCAAACCCAAAATAACAATAACAAAAACCTCTCGCTTTCCCTCTTTTTGCTTCCTTATTTCAAAAATATATTGCATCAAATTGCATGTAATTTTAACGATGATGATGAGACCGACGATGGGAACCGGATAAAAATAATATTTTGATGGGATACGCTTAAAAAATCTCTGCTCAAGAGGAATGTATCGTATCCTACTCAGAAAAAAGCTTATCGAATCCTCTATTATTCTTGGCTGGCTGATATTATCTTAAGTTAAGGATAACGTATAAAAGTGTCTAATGCATTTTTGCAACGTGTCACACAGCCATAATGAACAACTAGGGAAGCATGTGAGGAAAAGCTTTTAACATAACAATTTAAAGGACAACACCACGAAGGTAGAAAAAGTGAAGGTGACTGGATGAGTTGCGCTCCGTAAAACCCGAAGGCGGTGCAATGCAATAAGGCACCTGACAAGCCTCACTTCTTGCGACATGTGAGATGGTACATATTACATGGTTTTTTAAATGTCTGGCAAGACGCGACCATACCAACAGCATATCTACAAGCAAGTGACACGGTCAGGTATAATATTTACCATGGTATAAAAGTGGTTTTTCTGGTCGTGTTCCCCATCTGCAAGCGCTGCTTTTTCTGACTCTACTCGGATACCGTAAATACATACATACTTTTTATTACTTTGGCTTTAGTTGTGTTGGAAAAGGGGAGCATAAAGTCAGTGTATACTTTGGATTAAAGCGTTTCTCCTCTGTGTGCATTTGCCACCAGCCAAATCCCAGGATTTGCTGTTTTATACTGTTTTCTTTCTTGGTGGTTGGTGGACTCATAGTGTTGACATAAGAGATGTAATATCCAGAGAATGTCGTGTCGCGTTCCTTGACATTTTCTCCTCTCAAGTTTTGCTTCACCCCATTTTAAATATAGGGAGTGCAGCTTCTGTTTTTAGCTCGTGACTCTTTCTTCATATATTTATAGCATTATTTATGACGGTCGTTGATAGCTCTCTTAGAGCTCTGCCATGCCATTCACTACCTGAAAATGGATTGGTTTGCAAATCCCTCTGCGAAAACAAGTTTCAACTTTTTCCAAAAGGAAGGACGGGAACAGCCGTCAGGAAATCCCATGGACAAAGTAAAACTGACATTTGATGCGATATGGTCAGATGCCCGGACTTGGCTTGAGGTCAGGTCAGCAAAAGGCATAAGAAAATAGTGGAGAATATTTGAATAGGAGCTGTTTAGAAAGAGCATTCAAACTTTTATGACAAAACTTCAAACTTGTCTTCAGTAAAGCTCGTCCGTAACAACATATATTATGGTATTTTACTTCCGCAAGGAATATGACAGGCAATTGTCAAACAAAAGTTTTTTTGGGGAGGAAAAGGAAAAAAGTATTATAAATAAGATGTCAATGATACTACAACGATAAGTGCTCTGAAATGGAAGAGGGGCTCATAAACCCAAAATAATAAACATATCAACTGATTGTTTTACTGCCATTTAAAAGCTTCAACTTTAAACTCCCATTTTGTGGCACTTGAAAAACATGAGTGGAGTGTCGTAGAATGAAATGGGTAGAGCTCAACATAAGGGGCTCCATATCTCTTTCTAGGCAGAAAAAAACCCATGTTGTTTGGAAAAGTGATTTCCTTCTGGATTGCTTTTCATAGGTTCCTTCCTACACGTTTGTGCCTGGTGGCTACTTTTACTCATTTTCCCTTTGTGGGACTCTCTTTTGTGTGTTATGTGAAGGCTGAACAATATTACTGAAAGAGGGCAGAAAAAATCTCAACCTAAATATGTACCCCCACATGTTTTGTTTTTGAGAGGATGAGTAAAGTCCTTTTAACTCTTTTTCAGTGAATAATATTCCTATTTATTATCATCAGCAGGGAATGAATTGATAGAAAACTAAACGCGTGCATTAAAAATATTCTCATCTTGTATGGAATTGAGTTAGTCATATAGCAAACATGATGATGATGATGTTGATAATACAAAAGTGAACGTTGTTTGCTTGCTCTCCACAAAATAAATTATTATCTTGCTCGCAGTCGATGGAACTGCAAGTACTTCCATCAACTTCTCTTCACTCTACAAACTGACTGATGGATTTGACTAGGAGATGCATACCAAAAAATAAAGACAAGTTTAGTTCTCAGATATCCCATGGTGACTGGATATAAATATGTGTACATCCATCGCTTCCTGTCGCTTCCAATGTTATTGCATTTTCAGTTTTGTATTTCTAAGTGGTGCATTTCATTTGCATACTTATGTTTTGTTGGGGTTTTGGAACAACAAAATAGTCTTGACTTGAAATCCTCTCTCATTTTATTTTTGTGTTGTAGTTTTGTTGTAATGTATGGAAGTGTGAACAGACTTGAGTTTCAACCAGTTTGATTTATGAAGCATCTTTCCATTAAAATTGAATTGATTTGATGCAGGTCATATAAATTCGAATTTTTTTTCAAGCATTGGATCTGTCTAAGCAGAAGGACAAATTTCCGCATTTCCTTAATTCCAAAATTTTTGTTATGAGTTCCACGAACTAGAAAATAATATGTGAATTTGATTTATTTTTTTTGAAAAGGGAGACTACATTTATTGAGATTTGATAAGATGTATATGATTTTAAATACTTTTTCTCCGAATCCAAGTCGTTGCAGAATACTATCTCGTTGAGAATAATATGGGAGCGAGAGAAAAGAGCTGAGTGATTTTTTCCTCCTTAGTACTAGTCTTTAGACTCCTAAAATTAATTCTATTCAATGTCTGAAAATGTATAAGAAATGGAAGCGGATTTCTAGCCAATCGCTACTCAAATTGGATGTCGTGCCATTCATTTTGCTACATTTTCATATCAACTCCCTACTCCACCACAGTAGTCACAGTCACTCACTCAGTCATAGTGATCGTCATTGCGAATGTGACCATTACAAAATATCTATTAAAAATCAAGTCTTCTCCATCTCTGTATTCATATTTTGTTCATACTGTGATGTGATGATGGTAAAGAAAAGCAGGACGAGGAAGAAAAAGGATTTGAGGTTTCCTCATCTTTCTTTCTTCCATAAGGAGGTATTATTATTATTCTACTTTTCTACTCGTCGGAGAAAAAGAAACTCAAAAGTTTTTTCTCTGACTTGCAGATGCCTTCCTATGATATTATGCATGGTAGCATGCTTTTTTGCTTCTGCATATCCGTCCAAACATCATCTTCTCTCATACATCTGCCTTCTTCTCTCGACAAATTTTCTAAAATCTGAATGCAAATACAAAATATGGAGATGTGAAATAAAATAAAGATTATTCTTCGTCGATCAAATTGCAACCTAGTCATCCACGTATTGAAAAAATATATATTGAAATGTACGGATGTGTAAAAAAGATGCATGGATATAAAAATTATCAAGTATAATCACGTACCTTGTAAAATGAAGACGATAATATGTTTTGTTTCGGCGTCTCGCTTTCTGTCTACTTCATTCACTCATGTTATCTGCGAGTTTGTGATGATGCTATTATATCTCAAACCAAACAAAGAAGCTTTGTGAAGCGATAACGCACCTAATGAAAGCAATGCAGTATAATTTGTTCCATTCCCCGTCATCTTCTTCCGGCTCAATTACCCATCATTATTATTGCGACACAGTTTCCAAGAGGACTCAGAAACATTTCACGCACTTGAATCACCTAAATATATAGTGGCTACTCAAGCAGCTCATTTTTAACAAGCTTCTTTCTACCTCCGTCTCCATCTAACAATCAGCTTGGCTCCATTTTTTGCTCCCCGTTGACAAAAATTTGTTTTGATTTCACTGAGAAGAGCTTTGGCTGCCATGGGAATGTAGGGGAAACGAGCCTTTCTCCTTTGTACATTTTTGAAACGACGTAATGAGCTGTGTTTATGGCTGCGTGTATGTTGTCAAACCAAACGAAACAAGCATGTAATTCAACTTGACACTCCTTTGCGATAGAGAAAGCAAAAAATGGACTTTCCTGGCAATAGCGGTTGTGGTAGTAGTTGGTAGAGGCACTATACATACATATATAGTGAAAAGAAAAACAGTTTTGTCTTGCTAAACACACATAGCATCATCATTCTCATATTGCATCCGCTTCAACAAGTTATTTTTCCTCCTTTTCTCTCCTCCTGTCATGTCAGGCTTTACGTTCTAATGACCGCTTATTGCTTTTTTTGTCAAGGGGAAGAAACAAATAAGCACATTGTTTTGAGATGTCTTGCGTCTGACTATTTTTCTGAAAAATTATATAGCAGAACTGTGGAGAAATACTTGGGCTTGTGTTTCCAA
Organism: Orchesella cincta; assembly: GCA_001718145.1. Taxonomy (NCBI): domain Eukaryota; kingdom Metazoa; phylum Arthropoda; class Collembola; order Entomobryomorpha; family Orchesellidae; genus Orchesella; species Orchesella cincta. Next base: position 67,909 of record LJIJ01000382.1, read on the forward strand.
ATAAATAATATGCTCCGCTTCCACTCTGATATACTTTCGAGTTTACTGCTGGTTTTGACAAATATGGGAAATAGGGAATGGAATCATATAAGAAAAATATTTGTCACAAAGAGAAAGGAGAAAATAGGGCTTGTGAAAACAAGCTTTTTATCTTTGTACAAGTGGGATAAAGAAGAGGGAAACCAGTTTATCATGATGAATTTAATATTTTGCTCATCTTTTCACATTTTTAAATCTATTTATTTTGCCCTGTTTGTTGCCTTATTTCACAAGTAGTTTGATCATTGTATGCATTTTCCACGATTAGTCAATCTTTATGTACCTTCTTCACAAAACTTGAAACACGGTCGTCAGTAAACGGAATGAGACATAACAATTTTAATACAATAAATAAGTCTACAACGATATTGTTAAGTTTTCAGCCGGAAGCAGGAGGGATTATATTATGCAGGTGTAAACTATGTTTTATGTGAAGCGAGCTGCGTGCAATTGCGTTTTCAATCAATTTATATTTCGTTTAAATACAAGAGAGGCTAAAAGAATTTTTTTTGGAAGGTTCCATTTCAAAGAACTGAAGAAACAAAGTTAAATTGTGAGATAATTACGTTTTTTGCTATTGTAGATAATTATGAAGCCCGTTCTAAAACCCTATTAATAAAAACGTATAGTTAATTGTGCACACATTTACTGACATGCTTTCTCTTTAAAACCTACAAATCGGTTGCAGCTGCAGAGATCATCATGATCCTTCTCTTCAAATAAACAATTCCCCGATAGCAACAAAGTGGTTCATTTCATTCAAAGTGATTAACTGCATCGGTTCTAAGTTTAAAAAATACACATGGGTAGTTTAGTATATCAATTTAAACCCAGGTGATTTAAACACCAAACAATTATTTATTTCCGCCACATGTTTCAACGCACTGGCCCAAAACTGGAGCTCAATGTGATAAGTATCATTGTGAGTTGATTTTCCAGATACAGAGCCAAATTTACCTTTTACATAGAACCGACCCACACAACTTCTACTCGCCTCCACATCCATACTATTACAGTATAACCACGAAGGAATCATAAGTGTATATTCTTATGCGTCTGGTTTGCTTTAGTTGTTTGCTTGTAAAACAGGGAGCAGCCGACTCATGATACCCTATGCAAAGAAATCTTCATTTCCGCTCAATTTTCCTTGAGCACCTATAATAAAGTATCGATGAAAGAAAATGTTTCATGTTCTCTTTGGAAAATCTCACGTTGAGGAAATTCAGCTTGTGCTTCAGAAAGAAAAAAAAATGTAAAAGATTTTCTGGAGCAAGCTTATCCTCAGCGTGTATTATTATTGAAACTAAATAAAAATTGAACCGTTTTTTGTGCTCTATTTCAACTAAAAGTAAATCTACAAAAATAATATCGAGTAAAGCTTTACTCGTATGTATATATGTACATTATTGAATATGTTCCCTTTCTCCAGCTCACCTTTCTTTCTTTCAAAGCCAAAGTCAAACATTCGTATTCAATCCGTTTTGACTTAAAATTTACAGCACTATGAAAACAAGTTTGAGATACCTGTACTCTGTATTCCTTTCAAGTTTTCTTATCTAAAAAGTATGCATGGATAGGATGGAATGGGATATTATGGGAATAATGGGATCTACCTATTTTGTTCGCAACTATAGGTGCATTCATCATTTTCCTTTCGTATGTAATCTCACAAAAATTTTCTTTTCCTGTTGGTTACCATTTGTAAATCCATGAGAATGATGCTTTCCTGGTCATGATGAAAACCTCTCTTTATTGAATACCATACACATAGTTTCACTAATCATTATGACTTTTCCCTGTTACTCAAGAGCAATCCCATATAGCGTTTGCTATTATGTTTCGTCTTTTTCTGACTTTTAATAAAGTGAAATGTCTCGTCTCTTCCTTCCAAACCTAGTGCATGAACAAGCTTTATACTTGTGCGTTGATGAGAAAAGAGATAATGCATGTATTCAAGACTACTATGTTTGGTGGAATGACGAAGAAAAGGAATTGGTGAGCGTGGTGGACACTCTTATGGTATCTTTCATTCTGAAGGTCGATGATGCGATGTGCTTTCGTCCTTCTTCATCACATCACTGTGGTTCTAGCTTAGCATATCCAGACCAACAGTTTCCCCTTTTCTGAGTATGTAATCAGAATCATGAGGTTGGAATAAAAGAGAAGCCCTAGTTCGATCCAATGAGCTACGTGTTCATTGTTGATAAGTTATTTGGAACTGAAAGGTGAGCTGATGTTTGTTTATTGGTTGTATTTTAATCAAATTCAGTGGAGGGAAGGTATGCAAGCTTCCAGTAGATATTGTACTTATACCGTAAATATCTCTCTCATCTCCACTTAAATTGTGCTACCTGGAAATATTTTTCGAGACGCTATCCAGAATAGCAGAAAACGTGACTTCAAGCTGGACTAGCAGTTTCTAGGTAAATATAATCTTTGTTCCAATCAGAAGCAGCGGAAAAAGGAGGTTTTTGAGTGGGTAGATGAGATGAGAAGGAAAAGTAACAAAAACCAAAGTCATGGAAAATTGACACCTTCTGTAGAAAACGGGAGCACATTCGAATACCATATTGTTTGAGAGTGAAAGCACATACTTTTGGTGTTGTTGACTAGTAGCCAGTCATTATTCCAGGTACAGGAGATTTTGGGTCAAAACAAGCAGCTTAAGTGGTATAATGGATGGTAGCAGAAAGATGATCGCGTAGGCCACAGTGACTCTTCTGGATGCTGATTTGAACGTCATCTTACTCACACAGTACATATATTCTTCAAATTATGAACTAGAAGTTGACAATACGAGGGCCCTTCTAACGAATGACTTTTGTGCCTTTTTCTTCTATTGACATGTCATTGTGCATGAAAATAGATTTAGCAAGAATTATTAATGTAGGAAAAGAGGCTTAGGAAGAGTTGAGAGGGGGATTAATTGAAGACAGCCATAGTCAAGTACAAACTGTATAATATAATGTCATACCGAGCGTAATTATAAAGCTTAAATGCTCATAACAGTGCCTCCACATTCGGAGAAAAGAACACAGGAACTTTAGTAAGGTAAAAAGGCTTTGATGAAAGAGTGAAAGCACAAAAGGAAATGGTTGCCAAAATCGGTCTAAAATGTACAAATTCAGTTTTCCTATCGGCAGTTCTTGGAAAGCGTGCTATTATTGCGCTCACATGGATGTGCATAATATACACTAAAAGTGAGTGTCTGTTTAACACAGCTTCCATTACAAGTACATGTGATATGGCAAGACTATGTGTGTGCCTCCGCATTGTTTCTATTATTGTGAGACTCAACCGTGAAGAGTAAAATGTCCTCCGATGTGTGCGTATTCCACGTAACTGTGTGCTGTACAATGTGTTCATCCTCCTGAATTCATTTCATGCTTTTGAAAAATATTATGCAAATATGGACAAGTTCAGGTGCTAACTAAACTATATCATATATTTGGTTGTGTGCTCAACTGATTGTTGCTACCATTTTGATTCAAACAAGTGTGAAATATGAGGGAGAGCTGTGGAACACTATATGAATACTAATTTACCACATACACTATTTGTTTTACAAAGTCAGAAAAAGAATCAATTTATGGCTCATCGTTAACCTTCCATTTGGTTCTGGGATTTGTTACCACTGAAACCGAATTGGAATCTTCACACAACTCAAACAAAAATTAAACTTACATGTAAACGGAGTACAAACAAAAACCTTGTTTTTGAAAGTCCTTTCTTGTAAAATGGAGCAATAGTTGGTGGTAGCGTACAAAGGAGTAGTAACAGGAAATTCAGCATCACAACACTCTTATAAAATGAAACTTTTGTTTCTAAAAACTAAGCTTAACTCATGGCATTTCCCTTTATTCTGCGGGCATAAAAGGCAGCAATATATAAGTATATCGTCGCACATTCTCACGCCACACTTCTCCCATTTTCACGTATCTGTTCCATAGTTGTGTGGCCCCTTCGTCAGTACTGCCACCTCTCATTTGTTGCTAAGAGTATGAAGAATACTCATTTTCATTTAACAATTAGTCAACATAGTAACCTAACCAAAAGTAATAACTTGAGCCAGCATTTGCTTTAGTATATATTCTTATAGCACAACAAGGATAATTTTTGTCAGCAGTTTCAAAGTCAATGACTTGAAAACGCTCCTACCCTCATTTCATATTTAAGGGGGAAATTTTCAGGGAGCTGCATACATTGTTGTGCTCAATTACGCAAATCTACGTACGTTACGCTTTATTTTCATTTTATGAATGAACATACCTAACTCCTCTTCAGCAGTCAAGTTCAAGGGAATAACTTGAGCTAGTGAGAAGTAGACTCTTCTCGTAATTTCGAATTGTTAACGAGGAAAACAAAGCTGTGAGTCAATATCTTATGCAATGACGAAACGAGCCGTGTTTTACTATGCAGTACAAAGTATCGCAAACCATTACGCACGTCGAAGAATCCTTATGGCGAAAAAGATGATGATGATAATGGTAGTTAGTCCAGTTATACCTTGACGATTTCAGCTAACTGTAAATTGAATCACGTATATCCTTATCATACACCTCGTCTCACCACTTACATAGTGAAAGAGACAGACACCGCATCGCTCATGAGCCACCACCATCGCAATGTAGAACAATGTGCTTGAGCCAACTGCATAAATATTGATATGTGTGTTGTTGCATAGTAAAATGCATGAAATATTATTCAAACAAGGAATTTACTAAGGCTTGGATTTTTTGTTGCGCACATACAAAGAAATAATGTTTGAGTAGAGACTTCTTGAGAGAGAGAAAATGTCTACCTTGGCATTATTGGTAACTTACCAATATCTGTAGAATATTATGGTATGGCCTAAAGCTAACTGTTTCATCTTTGCAATCATGGCAGTGAATGATAATGATTTGAGATCTTTTTGTTCGTCTAGCCTGATATTTTGTGAACTCTTGTTTGCCCTTGCAGGTAACTGACTGTGTGAAAATGACAATAAAGTAAAAATATGAAGAATACAAAGTTCACAAACAAAGAGCTAGACGAAAAGCCTTTGAAAATGTACAGTTTTCTTGAATGAATGTGTAATTTTAAACCTATTCCAAAACTGATTGCAATTAGCTGAGTTTGAAGAATGAGAATAACTGATTCGTAGCAAGTTGTAATGATGAATAAGACCGGTATAAAAAGACGCCAATAAAACTTTTGTTACTGCTCATGATTGCATAGAACCGAGTGTTGTATACAAATGAGACTGAGTATTGTTTCTGACTTTTGTGCATACCGACCCAGCACCCAGTCTTCAGAACTTGAACTAAATAGATTTGTAAAAACGCATTGCATAATGAGTAATGGCTGCATGAAAGGATTTTGGTCTAATTCAAGATCAGGGCTTACAGATCTAAAGAAAATGTAACTTTATTTAAGAAATTAGCAGAAATCTTGTTCAAGTTATCAATGAGCATCATTCATACCATGATGATATGATGATGCTGTGAATTGGGAAGGAGGAAAAGGACGTTTCTCAATTGTTTCAACGCCTAATTACGCTCACCAACAAAAGACCAATGAAGTAGTCAAAGACGACAAACTATATGTAGGATTTTTTGCAGAGCAGATATACTGTACAGAGATAGAGCCACATCTGACTTAATCAAAGGAGCAACGTAATACGTGTATTACCTTACCACCACTTACTTTTTGTATTATATATTTCTCCCGTGCTGACTCTAACTACAAAAGGAAACAAGGTTCAAGTGCATCGTTTTGAAAGACACGAGCATAAATAAGTGAGTTTAAATGATTGTGAGAAAAAAGTGGATGGGTAAAATGTGCCAAGTAAAGTCGTAAACTCAGTTGAGTCTCATCCTCCTCTGCATAATATGCAAAAGAGTCCGACCCAAATGCATTGTTGCACTACATTATGTATGACACCGTATTACATTACGTTTTATTGCTCAGAAAACCCAAACACTGTTCATGATAGGCATAAAATCTACCCTACATATAATATACATGCATGTATCAATCTCCGCTGTACTCTGTACATATAGAAGCTGAATAGGACTGTGAAATGAATGCTGAACAAAATGAAGCTGTCAAAAAATTGTTTGCATAATGCACTTTTTTTGTGAATGCGACAAACTTTGTGTACTATTTTATAATGGCACCCTAAATAATAGGAATAAGATGATACTTGACATGTGTGCATTTGCTTTTCAGTGTGGATGTAGTCCATATTTGTATAACTCCAACCAACCCAATCCAACGCAGCGGAAACAGAGACAAAAGTGAAGTCTAAGAAAAGCTTGGGATTTTTTTTGTTATGAGCCATGACTCTAAATGCTAATGGGAACAAGTCATTGTAATAATGACAACTTGACTCTTCTACTAGAAACACCAAAGGCCTGGCTTATGTTGTCTTCTTTTTTCACATGCCACAACATACATATACAAAGTCTGTTGTCTCGTTTCTATTAATTTATTCAGCAATGTATTTATCACGTGCCCTGCTGGGCTCATTTATTTTCGGGGTTATGTAGTTTCCAAAAATTTGAGTGAACATAAAGAGTATTATTATCATCCTGTGTCTAAATGCCTACTCGCCATGACATTGACATATGAAACAACTTTGTGTGCTATCAAATATCACTTCCATATATACCTCTATGTCTTCTACAGTCTCTCCACCAAGTCTGGTCTTGCTGATTGAGACAAATTGGGAGAATTGAAAATAGCAAGAAAGTTAGACGCGTATTAATCGACTCAATTGGCATTTTATATGGGACAAACAATCTCACATCAGACACCAAAAGAATTTAGACAGGAAAATCTAATGAATTTTTATTATAGAAACTGATAAACACACGAAAGAAGCACAAGAAAATTGTTTTAATAAAATGAATGAATCAAGTTTGGATGGAGTGGAGTCTGTGTGGGTGTTGATTAGCTGCAAGCCATACTGCACATTTAGAAAACATGGGATACTTTGTATTCATAGGAGACATGTGATTAGAGACAACAGCTCGTTAGGAAGGGAAAAACTAGGTGTTTGTGTGCGACTTTGAGACTGACTGACTGCTAAATAAAGCCCTTCTTTTGGAACATGAAAAGAAAAGAGCTGGAAGGAAATTAGGAGAGGTGAGCTGAAGTGAAGATGAGTTTCATTCAGAATGCATATTACCTCCAACCACGCAAAGTACATAGTGCCATGTCAAAATGGGGTTTTGTACACAACATCTTTGTTTCCTTCTGTCACTCATTCCCTGTTAATGATAATGGCTCATCTTCAACTCCATACAAGCCGATTCAGAGTAGAGTGGTTGCTGTCGAGGCAGTGCTTTTCATCAGAGCTAGCTGCGGGTTACTTAAGAGTTGGTTCACGACATGACATTACCCGACCGATGTAATGTAGTATTCCATTTCTAAAGCAAGTCTCTAAATGTTTAACCCAGTTACCCATCAAAATCTTGCATAACTCTAGAAACGGCACAGAGACTCAAAGGTTATGCTACCATGTAGGTACTTGAGTTGACGGCAATAAGATGGCAAAGTCCCAAAACCACCGTCTATAAAGATCAAGTTTATCATCATCCCTCGTCATCATCTCATCTAATCTCATATCATCATAAATGTATGATCATTATGAAAGTGTCCAGACGAAGGCATTCAAGCTTTGGGAAAAACTCATTGAATATCATTTCTCATACGTCTCCCTCTCACTCAATCCTCAGAGTGTGGAACAAGGCACATGCCCAAAAAAGATTGCAATGCCAATGCCATGCCAAGCCAATACCGAGTTTAAAATTGTCTACATAATTATAGCGACTACATAGCCATATGATCTTGGCATTGGCAAAAGAAATATAAAAAACAAGATGAAGATGCTAGTTTCTCCTCTCGTGTTCCTCATTTTTTCCCTAGATATATAGTGAGTGAATCAAGTGTAAGACTTGTCGACTTTGTGTTTTTTTTGCTATGCTACTCCTTCGAGAAGATGCTGCTGCTGCCATGCCATAATAATATCACGAAGCCATGTATCAATCCACCGTATCATCATCATCATCATTCACATTTTATACAGAGAATATATAAGCCCTTGTTACTTCATACTTGCATCCATACACAAAACACCACCACCACACCAGCCAAACCACCACCAGTATTATTATTATTATCATCATCATGAGTGTGACGAGTACGGAGATGGGGTCAGTGAGCTCTTCAAGGTGAGCCAGAAGACATTGAAACTTTGAAAGAAAAAGGCTCACTCTGTGTTGACGTTCCTGGTATGTATGTACATAATGTGTAGGATCGGTCGAATCCAATGGAAAACGCATGCAAGCAACCTACCAAACGTCTAGTCGCCTTTCAAAGACAAAACAACGGATTTTACTTCTCAACGGTTTAATCAGATTTTTTTAGGAAAGCAAGATTGTGGAGTGTGGCATACCTTTGTAGGCAAGTGTATAATGAAAAGGAGCTGGGGTAGACAAGCAACAGCTTTGCAAAATCTAATAATCATGTTGCTGATGACAACGAGGGATGAAAATACAATTAGAGAAATAAATGAAATGAATGTTTATATTGCTCATGTATGTATGAATTTAAAGGACGGCAAGTCAAGACCACATTCTTCCACTATCTTAGCCTACGAGTATAATTGTGAACGAACAAGATTGAATTTTATGTTAGGAAATGGAGGCGCTACTGTTACTCATCATTTTCCAACAGCAGAGTTCCTCTACCAGTCATGATGAGAGCCTAAAGAATGAAGTAGAAAAAGCCGTCATTGTCAATCTTGGTCTTTCATCTCACGCTGTAGTTTTTGTATTTAGTGGAATAGAGTGTGTTGTTTTATCCATGCGGTTTTTGACGTTTTGTCCCTTCTTCAAGCTAAAAACAGGGTTGTGTGTATATAAAGGTATATCTGCCAAAACTGGAGCACTTAGTGGAGCGACACGGGCTTGGCTAAAGTTGAGAATGGGTGAACGAGTGAGTGCAGAAAGAGTATAAACGCTGCTGGATTGTGTCACTTGGAATTGTTGGTGATGAGATGAAGAGGAGGGGATTAGAAAATGGGATGAAAGAAACAAGGATACAATTTACATGCAATTTCCTTGCTTTTGTTTTTTGTCTGTCTTTGAGAACGAAAGGATCATCAGGACCAAATACTGTACATTTTGTTGCTGGAAAACTGTCTTGTGACTTTCTTTTCTTGCAAAATATTATAAGTATGCATCCTTTCCAAACACATTATTTATATCACTCAGTTTCCAAGAATGCGCGCATGATGGGATGCCAAGAGTAATGTTCCCAAAGTTTTTCGTGTTCCACACTTTCAGAAAGTCAAATGAGCAAAATAATGATCGTGTGATACTGTGTGCATGACACTGTTTTTAATTTTATCGAAAATATTTTGCTATTTTTATTTCGTCCATTAAAAACTTTTGTATTTTCATATGGTTTTGTATAACACATCATGTCACATTATGTAACATCATTATACATTTGCTTGAGGCACCACAAAAATTTCATAGCGCTTATTCATTCTTCCCTCTCAGAGGAAGTAGAAACGCGTGGACTCAGCCTAAAAAATTTGCCTTTGAGTCAAAGTCAATACAGCATTATTGCCATTATCATCATCATTCCGAGACAGCAAAAAAGGAGGATTACAATGTGCTACACTAGTGGAATGAAAATGAGAGAATCTTGCTAGCGTAAGGAATATTATCATGATGTTGATGTTGACGAATGCATACATCCGAAGCAGTAGGCCCATTGTTTTTTCGTCTTATCATTTTGTAGTATATTTCTTCGCTACACCATCGTGCTTTGCTAAGTTAGTACAAAGTTGTTTCATCCATTCGCCCAAAGGCTCTGCTTTGCTGCACAATCCAAAGCGAAATATTGGTGATGCTGTGGTAGCCTGTTGTCCATGACAAAATGAAAGGAAACTTGTGTTCATATTTAGTCGCAACAAAAAGTTTATATTATTTTGTTTGGTTCATATTCATAGATGAGCACACAACAGTAACACGTCCCATCACAACTTGCCCATATTTCAATGATTTTATTTCCCAACATTTGGTTAGATTCATTTCACTGGTAATTTTACGAAATGCCTCATCCTTCCGCAAAGTAATCTCAAAGAAAATCTTCGAGAAGGAATGCAGTTTCTGGATGATCGGCTCGTTCCAAAGCGTCATACTCAATAAGGAAGATTTGTTTATAGCATCTTTCTCTTACCTGGATGAAAGATAAAGCTAAGTACGAAGTACGTTTTTAAGTACGAAACGCTAACGTAAGACTGCTTCCGATTATTGTTCATCTTCAAATTTGTTATGGTGAGGTGAACGCGTAGAGCCAACTGATGGAGAAAAAATTGCCGTCCGAAACATCATTTCAATATAATATGAATGTTCATGTTTGGCAATAAAGATTAGGAAGGATGGGCATGTGTACATCTTGTAATGATTATGATTGTAGGATGGAATCTAATAGGAGATGAGCGTAATCAAATCATGAACTTCATTGAAAGTCATCTTTTTTATCTTTCCCTGTTGCTTCTCCAGTTTAATGAGGTTTTGCCGCTGGAATCTCCAAGTGTAATGTTTAAAATACATGAGCATTGTGGTTTTCAACAATCATTGCGGCGACTCTGTCAGAATGCAAAGGAATGTGAAGACAAATTTTTGAAAGGGATTGGTATTTTGCATCTCTCAATATTTGCCCTGACTGCGTCACAGTTCAATTGTTAGAATCGGACTTTGCCCTACCTTTTTTCAACTGAACTGAAACTAAAGAATTTAGTAATGTCGTACCGAACCAAGTGCTTTCGTATGACAACATCCTGGCACCAGTTGATCGGGTAGCCCGAATTGAGCGTCTTTAACGGGAACTAAATAGTAAATTGCTCTAGAAAAGTTTAATATCGTATGGGTGACGGTGTACTTCCGGTAGCAATACTGAAATTTGACTCTTGTAAATCAAGGACAATAAAATAAAATAAAACATTAATAAAACTGAGTTTCTAACAAGTTGAGGCAATTACGCCGTTTAACAAGTTGGGCACGGTATGATAGCTTATTTTCTTTTGAACGAAGGCACGCCAACTCCTAATTTATAAGCATAAAATATCAGGTATAAAATTTTAGTGGAGAAAACTAGTGTTTTATGATCTTCATAGTATGATAGCACCCATGAAAAATTTCCAGCACTCTTACAATCACTCTAAGGACACGGCAGTTAGCAGTGTCCTGCAGGGAAAATCCCGTAAGTCATCCATAAACCACGCACATTACATAAAAGCCTTCCAGGTGGTGCCATAATATTTGTGGCAGGGAGCTGCGTGGCGGCAGAATATAATTGCATTTGCATACTACTATAATACCACTCCAGTTAGCCCTTTCATCCCACTTTCCAATGTAAAAAGAGGGGAAGAGTTGATCAAAATCAAATGTAAATCATTCTCGTTTATTGTTCTTCCAACTAACTAGGGACAAATCAGTTCTACGAAACCAATTACTATCCCCGTCCAAACGGCATGCAATAATTGTAAATGTCTCGAGACGCGTGCGTCTTTCTTCGTCTCATAAATTCGAACAGATGCATTCTCAAATTTACTTTTGTGCCACTTTTTAAATAGCATGGGTCTACTATGCGGAAATAACTCATTTCACGTGAGAGGGTAAAGAGGGGGACGAACACGGTTTACGTGTGGTGTATTTGCTACTAAACTGAGACAGGAAAACAAAGTTTGGTTAAATATTCAATGCGAATGACTATATTAGATATTGGTGCGGAAAAACGAAATAAATAAAACAGTGTATTAATAATACACAACCACGCCATGTTGATATAAACTTTATGTGTGGTTTGGTGAGGAAGATGATGCGGCTCCTGATTACGGCTATGTATGAATAAGGTCATAAAATGTATTACGAGAATACTTATGCTGACGATGATGTGATGTGGCATTTTTCTCTCTTCTTCCTATGAGATGTGAATTAATATTAATGACTTTGCTAATAAGTGGGCATGCAATCTAATGTGACTCCTGTTTTGGTCACACACATACATTTTTACGAGGATCATGACAATGATGATGCCAAGCTGATGAATACGTTTCAATGGAAGACAACAACTTGCCGTTTTTAGTAGCAATGCTGGCTTTGTGAGCTAAACTCCACTTCCCACAAGGGAAACACTGTGCTAAGAAGAACGTTGCATTGAGAACTGCTAAAAAGAGATTTTCAGTGTCACTGACCTTTTATTCTCCCCGTACTTTTACACTAACTATTCCATTTACAGAGTCATCAACTAAGTAGCCATTGCCAAGGTATGCTTATGCCCTCATTCGTGCAACACAACAGTATTATGCAAACATGCATAATATTGTAGTCATGTCGTATTATGCACATTCTTACGATTATTAGAGACATTTTCAGCTACCTAATACCACATCACACACAACTACCTCCTGTTGTCGTTGTCATTTCGCACGTAAAGTGGACGAACGAGCGGATGGCTGAAACTGAAACCCACATTTCTTCATCCATCGCAAATACAACACAAGAAGTGTGGTGTGGGTGCTCTCTTGACTTTGATGCATTTGTAGCCACCTACACACATAGTCAATTCAGTTGCTTTTCCTAAAAGAGAAACAACCAGCAACCGTTTTGTTTGTAGAGGAAAGCACCAAAACTCTTACTGCATTAAGCTAAGAACGAGGTGCTAATTTTGCTCAAGGGTGATATGCAAAGGGTATATACAATTGTAAATGGATGGAATGTTGAAAAGGGCTGTTCCCTCGCCTAAGAATTCTTATATAATATAAACCCAAGACGATATATTCTTCGGATATTAGTAGTCATGATACTGGTAACTATGTAAAGTCAGCAGCAAGTCATTGTCATTCTTACCAGAGAAATTGGGTGATTATTGCTCAGTCACTGATTTTCATGTGTTGTTAAACTGCTAAACGAAGTCACTTTTCCATTATAATTTACGACTGTTTCACGACCGGTTTTTAACTGCTTTTTAAACTCATATAACAAAAATGATTACAAGAGAGCAAGTTTGTTCAGTGAACACTAAGCACCCATGAAAATGACAAAGATAAAAGTTGTCAAGTTGAACTAGCAAAACAAATGCAATATCCCATTTATCCGGTTGGCAAATTGACAGGCTTTTTAATTGAGCATTAAATCATACTAATATTTTGATTTATAAAGAATCCCGGCATTTTCAAATGTGGAGTTCAGGGAAAAAATAAATGCAGAATTTTGCATTGTAACTTTTCTTTCTAGCAACAATATTTAATAGCATAAACATTATGTTAGTTATTATTGCATAGCATATTATATTATTACCACGTATACAAGTCAGAGTTTTTTTTCTGCACAAGTTCATCTCTACAAAGGCAACCATGGGGATAAACAACCTCTTTTCACAGCTCGTCACACGGAACGGGTAGCAACAATGGGATATTATGGAATAGAAGAAAAATGAGCGACAACATTTTTGGTCTGTATTTCTTTATAAGCTTCTAAAGCCTATATTGATATGGGCTAGCAAAAGCACACTTTTGTAAGAGAGAAATATGTGCGGCACGGCACATAATATTGCATGCATGAAGGAAAAGCAACAAGTAGTGGTTTGGTTTGTTGCTGGCATTACAAGTAGCTACTTGTTTTTAGCTCATTTTCAGATTCAGCTCCCTTCCTTTTTTACCACAAACTCTGGGATGAATGTGGAGGAAGGAAAAACGCTACAATTGAGAATCACTATTGCATAACGTCAAGTTTTGAAGATAGCTAGCAAAGTAGTTGAAGCAGAGAGAGGAAAAATGCCAGTACAAGAACCCGAGCATCGCCCTCACTTTACTCATCGTCAGTTTCTACCATCATTATTATTATTTTGATCATCATAAACACCCGCAAAACAGTTTATACTGCTTCGGAATCTCTCCAGTATAGTTGGTTCAAATTGATCAATCTTTCGAATCCTAAGTATTTTATTGGTAACCAGGCAAATCAAAACAATGATTCATGGAAGTGGTGAAATACATAGTACTATCTCCTTTTTTTTAATGCTATCACGTTCAATTTCCATCAACTCAGAATATATACACAGCATATTTTTCATATGACCAAGTCATGACAAACGTTGCGTTTAGTATTACGACAATAATATGCGTAATCATGACAATATGCATATGAAAAGCGAGCTCGTTTGGAACAGTCATTCTAGAAATCATTGTCTGGAATGAACGTAGGAATAATGTAGCCAGGTTTACTGTTAATTGGCCCATTTATCCATTTTTATGTATAATCTCGGTATTAAATTTGCCGGGTTAAGTATAATTGCTGAACGTTTCAGAGCAGAGCGTTGAGTAAAGAAAGTGTGAGATTAAAACAGTATGCTATATACCCATGAATTATGAAATATGGAGGATTAGTGAAGTTTTTAATGTTTCCAATAAACGTCTGCCCGGATTTCATTTCAGTTCGTGGAAACTTTTAGTGTGGATACAAGTTCTGATATCGAATCTTAAAAAAAATGAAACAGAAGATTTACTTTTTCCTTCCAAGTCACTCATTCTAAACTTCATTCACCATTGTAATAAAAACCCGTGGAAATCAGTATATAATCATCTACTAGATCAGAGTCTTGCAGAGACGTCGATCGGGTCCCATATGTTCCTCGTTTTCAACTTACTGTTCTGAGCTCCACTACAATAATTCTCGGAAAAAAGTATCCGCACAAGAATGGAGACTTGATTATCTCTTTCAATGAAATTCATTCGCATTTTTTCTTTTCTGCTTGAGGCTCAAGCTCAAATCTCCTTGAGCTTCCAATTCCAACCTAAGCTTTAGTTTTGAATACACACCTACCTGCTGAATACGTGCGTTCTCCCACAACTCATATGGTTGAATACATAACGCACCTTGAGCAACTTTGGTTCAGACTGAACCTGTACCCATCGAACTGGTCGACGATATGCTTAAACCCAAAAGTCAGCTGAACCAGACGCAGACGAAGAAAACGTATCATCATATCATCCTCTTCGCCTTTGATAGGATAGGATGTAAGTTGGGCTACACACGATAATTATAATACCTGGCTTTTTCATTCAGTAGCAAGAGTGATTCGGTCCACTTTCGCGATGTGATACGTTTTGCTGTCTGTCCGTCCAGCCCTAAAGCAGATTAAACAGAACTTCTTCTTTCAAATCACTTTGCCCCAAATTGGTAATAAGTGGTAGTTTTTGCACAAGACTCTTTCAACCATCATAGTCCAGACTCAGCTTTGTTGGTTGATAACATGTTCCATTTATTTTCAACAGATTTTCCCCTTTTTACCAACCTGCTGCCAAGAGTTTATTAACTCTTGCTCACTCGGTTACATTTTCGTTCAACATCTTTTATAATACACTCCTATTGAAGCTGCACACCTTTTTACATTACACTCTATGCATTATGAGGATGATGTTGATGATGATGGTCAGATGAAAAAAGTATGCTGCTTGCTATTTGCTGTTTGAAAACACGAACCATTAACATCATGATCAGCGAAAGAAGCAGGTAGTATTATGTCATTTAAGCTGCATTAAGAAGTAAAGAAGGTATAAACAAGTGGAAATCTCAGAAGAGTTAAGCCTAACGTCAAGTGCGCTCTACCGTGGTGAAGCCGGCTCCATACCATACTATACCATACCATACCTGTAGGTCGTTACCCTCGCCTTATTCAACTTCTTCATACTTTGATAATGGCAGTATGGATGTACTTGGTTTTTAATGAAAGGTTGCTGGACGGTAAAAATCTTGTTTTTTATTTTGTCTGAGCAAGTCTTCTTCTTCATAGTTGACGTGTGTGCGTAACAATGTATGAGTTACTATTGCCACCAACCAAAGTGGCATGGTTAATGGAAACTCTGCTACGCTACACTTTTGTTTCTTACGGTTCATGTATATGTATCTTCCATCCTTCAGCAGAAAAAACATTGCAACCGAAATAAGAATATGGGTATTTTATCACAGAGAACGGGAAATTGCCATAAGTTTCCTACGTCTCAAAAAGGAGACTTGTTTTTATTATTTTTTGGAATTAGTTCGTCTTAACTATTTGTAATAATCACCCACTGCTGCTGCTACTAAAGATGTTGCTAACTTTTTGTAATTGTCCTTCATTTCGGAGAAAAGAAAAGCTGGATGAGTCCCATTAGGATACATACATACAATCCAGATATTCCAGTAAGGGTTTGTCTCTTGTGGCGAAGCAGCATGACAAGAGCAGCAACACAACGCGAACTAAAACTAAACCCATTCGTGTAAATCCTCCGGCTTCAGCAGCATGCTCTTAATTCCCGAAATGTAGTAAATAAGGATGGATGATTCGCAAGGAAGAAAGCAAAGGGGTTATTAAGTATCGCGCATACCATCACATAGCAATATTATGTGGGCATTTATGTTGTATCAACATCCACTAATACGCCAAAAATATCATTTTTGTGTTTTCACTCATAAATCTTTGAGGGTTTGTGTTTGTTTTGGGGGGAGGTGAGCATGAATAACTGCTACATTTCTCTCTAGGGTGTCATTATTAAGGAAAACTGCAGCCATTCTTTTTATCCCTCATTCCCCATCTCCCTGCTTCTTATTCAAAGAAATAAAGTTGTAATCATCAAACTTTTATTTTGTACAGTAACGCCTTCTTCCAACAAATCATTTTGTTATAAACCATGAAAGTTCCGAAAAATCGTAATGACCTTCCATAAATGTGTAAAGGAAAAGTTTTTATTGTGATATAAACTTTTCCTGATTTGTAGGTAGGATCACTCTTGGTCGTCGTGACAAAACAACAATTTGTTTCTACTTATCACCATAAACACTACAATTTTAGTGGGATCTATAAGCCATAAAGAGAATAGTAATATGGCTCTGCAGTTTAGATCCATAAGTAAAAATTAAAATGTTTGGAAACTATGTTGTAGTCAAAGCATTTCTTCCAAACTACATGCAAATTGTACTTGTAAAGGTAAACTTAAAGGGAAGTGAGGGAAACTTGCAAAGAACAAAAAAGCAATTAGCGCTAGCATAAGAAATGACAACTTTGTTAATTGTTACTTGTGTCAAATTTGGAAGCATATTACCATCTATCTTTGTAATATCAAAAATTCATTAAGATTCAAGGTACCGTGGAATTGGTTGAGATGTGATCGTGAGTTACTCAACTGACAAAATGACAGATTGTAAATAAAAAAGCGTATGGAAATCCAGTTATCACGTGGACCGTAGGAAGTGAAGTGCCATTTACCACCTACGCCTTTATTTAACCTCATCTTCCTATTTAATTTGAAGGAAAATGCTTGCCCTTTTGTAAACGAAGAATGTTTTCACTATCCCATTCCATTTTAATCATACCGGAAGGAAAATTAAACCTACTGAAAAAGTTGATTACTTGAAATGATTCCGTTTTTATGGTTGCCTTGCAATCAAATACATAGTATGCATTACATGGAGTAGATTTAGATTAATAGAAAGGGGAAGGACACTCCTTTTGAAATGTGATGAATATGAGGACCAATCAGGAATTAATTTAAGGCTGACGACGGTCATGATGATAAAGGTATGGTGGTTCCAGTGATCATGGTAGGAAATTGAATATAATCGCAATCCAAATGAAGTCTGTTGGCAGTGCTTAAGAAACCTTCAAACTTTACTTCTTTTGTACACAGAGCATAAAACAGCTTACATCCTTTTGTACTGAGTTAAATTGAAGGCACACACTCACGGAATTTCCTGTCTTGACTCTCTACTGACTTTGATTACATACGGATAAGTTTCCTTCATTTCCCCCAATCCAAGAGAAAGGATGAAAATGTCATTCAGACTTCATTTTGTTTCACTTGTTTGCTTTCCGTTGCGTTGGTGAACTTAAGTAGAAAAACGGAGTGTTTTGGTGTTGAGCTTGTCGTTTTTAACAACAAAATAACCTGATGAAGATCCTCCAAGCAACAACGGAACGCAACAGTGCAGACGAGATGAAACCCGGAGAAATTTGTGTTGCTTTACGAATTTAATGTGTTTATGTCTCCATTCCTCTTCTGTTTATACCATTATGGTATTTGCTCATATTATTTTTGTTACTTCGCATTCATTTCAGACAAAATAAGAGATTTAGGCTTAACATCAAACGCCATGTTCAAGAGGAACGATGGAAGTACGCAATTTATGTATTTCTCCCTTCTGCTTCATTAATTTCTCTCTCTCTCTCTCTTGTACTTTGACTTGATGAGTGTTTTCCGTCTTGTTTTTTCTTCCTTTTTGCTGTATTCCTTTCACTAAAGGAAGGTCCTTATCGATCGCAAATGGAGAAACTCCAATTAAGCCTGATTTTTTTTGGGAGAATTGAGACAGACTAAAAAATGTTTGAGAAATAGGCAGCAACGCAAAGAAGAGGGACAGAAGAAACGAGAAGATAAAAAGGATTTGAGATGGAAAACGGGTTGTTATTTACTTACACGAAGAGACGTATGTTTGTTAAGAAATGGGAATCTTTCTTCCCATGTTGATGATGAATACTACGAACTGATTGTTAGCAAACCCGAACAGAAATAAGAAATGTCTGCGAAAATTGATTCGAGAACTGCAATAATAAATACAAATTTACTACGAAAACAAGTCGCATCTATTCACTACTGAGCAGGTGTAAGGATGATAATAAAACTACATTACAATGCTAAGGAAGTTGAAAACTTTCATAAGAAGTGTTCTTTATGAGGTGCTTAGTCAAGTCGAAAATCGGTTTTCATCTGTCCTACTCCTTCATGCATAGTTGAAAATATAATTTAGTCCGACTAACTAAAAGGAAGTACTTTAATAACTGTGTAAATTATGAGATGGCGAGAGTGAGAATTTCCCTTCCGGAAATGCATGATTGTCCTTTTGGACCATGTCCCCAAGAATGTAACCTTCAGCAAGCTACTACACTGTCACCGGGCGACTTCCTCGTTCAATTTTTGCAAGTGACTTGAAATGCAAATCTAATATAAAGTATGAACTTCCATGTAGACTTCGTTACTTTCAGGAAAAGCAGATTTTTCCATGGGCAAGGTAGAATATAATCATACAGTTGACGTGACAACAAATTACGACTTGTTCCATGGTGAACCTAGTATGGGGAAGCAGCAGTGCATAAAATGTTGAATCTCAGATGGAAAAAAGTTTTGTTGGACTTCTTAGAAAATCTTATCACAGTCAAGTCATGTCAAGTCATCTTCTCAAGGGATACATAATATGACACGTGCTGCTTTTTCTTTGCGGAACAGAGTATACATAAGATTTTGATGAGACGTTCGTATATTCATTTTGGATGTGTGTGTGTTTATGAGTATATCCATATAATTTTGAGCGCAGATGAAGCCATCCTCTAACAAGGATTTGAGATGAGAAGAGTTTGGCGTACTTGCACATAAATCGCATTGTACATAAGTAAATAAAACCTGCATAAAGCAGAATTCAGATATGTAGCTGAATAGTAACTTTTATTTGGAATTGCTACCGGGATCGTCAATTAGAGTAATCGTGTCAAGTTACCCCACCAAGTACTCATTTTCAGCTAGAAACATTTTTATTTAATTTGCTATGGATTTGACGGAAAAGTAAACTCAGAGGAGCCCTTGAGACAAACTCGGTACAAATCAATCAATGTATGTGGACAGGGAAGTGCGACAGGGAAGACGGACAACTTAGCAAAGCCATAATTTTCTGAATTACATTCAGCTACGTAGCTTCGTAGTAAGAAGTACTTTATGTTTTTTTCTTTCACCCTTGGCATTTCTCCTTGCTCGTCTTTTAACACTGCTGTACCTCGGCATTAAAGTGAAAACGGAATATATGGTGTTTAGTCGACAATCTCCACGTTTTTATTGTCTCCTCCTGTTTTTCTGGTGCAAAGGTGAAGATTGCTTCCAAGAAACGGAATACAAAAACTTGGTAGGGACTACCTTTTACACCTTAATTTGATGTGATTATCCCCTTTTAATCAATAGTTTTAGTGCTGAGCGGAGCTCAGCTCCGTGTTGTAAAATGGAACTGGAGAAGCAGCGTGCCATAAACAGGAATAAAAAATACAACAACATAAGGCAAGGTAAATTTTTTACCTTTGTGTGACTCAAAGTAAAAGCGTGTCGTGAGAAAAAAGGCAGAGGAAAGTAGTAAAAGCAACTTTTTTTCTCCCCTTTTGTTCTACAGCGTAGATGCATCAACGCTATATGTGCTGGATATATCCAGCATGTATACATTTCGTTTGTACAGAAACATAAAAAAGTAAAAACAAAGATAGAGAAAGTTTTGGTCCTTTATGTCCTTCCTAAGTAGCGTCAAAGCCTCCAAGAGTGATATTACAAGGAAATGTGGTCCTCGTGTCTTTAGTCGTCATCGTTTCCAACGAGAAAAAGAGCATATTTTAGCACCGACTCGGTTGCAGAGATGACGTGAGCAAGGTGACGATGAAGACAAACAAAAACACTCATCTTCCACCACGTTCAATATATAGTACTTTTCTCTTTGAGAGAGTGACACCAACAACATAGAAATGAGAAACCTTCACATCACACACTTTTCTCCACTCGTAGCAAAGTTGATGTGGTGCGGCTTAGCTTTGAATCATTGTAAAAGCGACTATGACTCTCGCCAATTGGTTTTCTAGTTGTAGCAAAGCTATAAGTATTCATACATAATGTAATGTGGTTGTCTTGTCTTGGAGAAATCTGATTCGAGGCCCCTCCTGATGCCACCATTCAAGTTACGCTGTACTTCCATCAAAATTAGTAATAACAATAAATTGTGCACACATGATAGAAAAACTAGTGATGGCAAGGAAATACACGAGAGCAAAGAAAGATGTGGGCACGGTAGTACCAAATCTTTACCAACGTTCTCAACCGTGTGCGTCGTTCTGCTCCCAGAACTTATTATTTTTTACTTCTTTCTCCAATTTCCTATTATTATTGTGTTAACTGGAACAGGATGAAAGTAACGTCGGATGGTAGAGTATCGAATTGAGGTGTCATTGTCGTGTACAACGCCACAAGCATTTATTACCTGTCCTTCAAATATTGATGTTGTGGTTGTGAAAAAGATTTTATGGGTTGAAAGTTGGAAGTGTGCTATGTTTTATGTGTTTTAGCTATATGTACTCATATCAGCTCCGTAGTATCTTTGCTATATCACTGTTTCCTCAATTATCCATCGCTTTTCTCCATTTCACTTCCACCTCACAAGAAGGAGTAACCTTCGCACGTGTACCCAAGAGTGGGAAAGATGATGAAAATTGCTTCAAGATAAAAGATTTCTCACTTTCAAATTTAAAATGAGCCGAGAAATTTTACGGCCTTTCTTCCACAATTCCTCCCATTTTTTCCAGATACGGCATGAGAGGGAAACGTGGTTGGGTAATTTGCTGACGAGCGTGTCCAGGATGCAATACTAATCTAGCAACTTGTCAAACAATGCCACAACAGTGGAGTGAAAAGGTAATCCGTGCTGCAATGCAGTGTGGTAGAGCTAAATATTGAAAATTATTGCTCAACGTTTTGCTCCAATTCCAGCCCTGAATGGAATGGTAATGACATCCGACATCCATCCAAAGAGCAGGTTTTAAAAATGTATCACATTCCTTTTTCCTCCTGCACCATTCTTTGTCAACATGGCTACCTCTCTCACTCATGAATGAAGACGAAATAAGGGCAGGCAGACAGGATAGTAGCCGTAGGTCGCTTTTATTTAGAAAATTGGGAGTCTCCACTCCACCGATTTACAGATTTCTTTTTTCTTTTTGCACTCACACTTTCTTGCTCTCTCCACCCCATTCATTGTTAACAGGATGTGTGCATGCACAGAGTAGAGAATGAAGTGGAAAGTGGGAGTAAAGTAGAAAAGGAAGCTGTATGATTTGATGTGAGTTGGAGAACCCGAGAAATCCAGATTCCAAACACGTCCCAAGCCCCATAGTACACTTACTAAAAAAGAATAATAATAATATCACTACTCCTTCTATTCACTCAGTTCGTACGTAGCACTAAAATGGTATCCCAACATATTCTGTGGTGTGGTTTGATTTGGAGCTACACAAAAAGACGACGATTTTTGCTAGAGCAGAGTGCTAGGATTTCAGTGTAGCAAAGCACTATTGTAATGATCATACTGATCATGATCTCAATGATAGTTTATAGGGAAAGAAATTATTATCTTTTGAAACGAGATCCTAAAATTGTGTCTTTCCAAGTCACTCTCGTCTTTGCAAAAGTTAAGCAAAGCTGAGGATAAAATTTTTACGCTGTTCTTTTCTCGGGTAGACATGGAGATACAAACGGTGTATGTATGAAGTACCTCTCACCTTAATACTCGGTGGAACAGTGTGGTGTTCCCATTATGCTCCTTTCCGGCTGCTTAACAGATTACGAGGATATTACGTGATGTGATGGTCGCGTGAATCTTTATCGTACTTTTCTTGGATTGATGATATCATAAAAGGATGAGTACTCTCAGTAACCTTCTTAAGCCTCTTCTTTCACAAAAGTAGGGATGAAATGAATGAGCGAATTGAATGGAATGAGAGAGAAAGTGATCGACAGTGTGTGGCGTGTGCCTTTCTCTTATTACCGCAGAATCTGACTCAATCTGATCCACAATATATGATTGTGTTCACCAGTCAGGCATGAGCTAAGTTGGAGGAATGGGTGCGAATAAATGCAGCTCACTGACTCTTGCTTCGTCTTAATTTGATTATTTCATAAGTCCACCCCAAAGCAAATAGAGGATCAGTATGATTTACAAAGTCGTTCCTGCTGGAAGCTCTTATCCTTAATCTATTCCATAGAATGTTGGTCAACGGAGTGCTCTGAATTTCCATATTTTTATCATGATTAAAAGTGTGTGATGCAACTTAACTACAGCCAACAATAAGAATGGTCGCACTTTCAGGGCTCTTTTCCCTAGTTCTTTTCATCTGTAGCGTTATATAACATACAAACCTGGTTGCAGCAACACCAACCCAACAGTAATTTTCCTAATGGAAAAATCTTACAAGGGAAGGAATAGTAAAAAGGAAGGAATCTTGTTTTTCATCAAGAGTACAAGTAGCTCATGTATCACACGAGTGTGGCTTGGCCACTGCTTTGAAAGTCGAGACATGGACAAAGAATGGACGTGTGTCGAATCCACTACAAAAACCCAAAATTCTTATGTGCTAAGGACTCCATAAGAATTCTAGCAAGTTATTTCACTTACTTTATGAGTTATACTCTTCTACCTGTAAACCGAGCCATCCATTTTAATTTGTTTGGCAGAAGTAGAAGAGCTACAACCAAATAAAAAATTACAAATGTAATCTCGGTTTTTGCACAATAAATCAGCATGTGTGCAAGAAACCCAATAAATACTTTTACCATACTATTTTACTTGCTAAGAAATGAAGTAAGAACGTAGTCCCGGCCTTGTCATATCAATGGAGAAGAAATTTGATTCAAGGCAGAGATGAGGAATTGACGATCTTCAGAAATGACTGGAAACATCCGTATGATCATATCATTCTATTTAAATCAAACATGACATGGTTTACAGTTGATGGAGAGAAAAGACAGTTCACTAAGTTAAAAGTGGAAGGGTTTTTATGCTTTATATGCCCATTTCTTTCTCTCGAACTTGGAGATAAGATAGATGGAAATTCCTGGATCATGTAAAATATTCCTCTCCCGGGTACAGTACCTTGCAAACCACTACTATTACCAAGACTCGTGTTTTCTAACTGTGATGAAGAGCAAGATCTAAAAGATATACTGCTCATTTCAGAGGATAAAAATGAGAAACCAACTTTAAAGATTTGAAGTCAGACTCTTTGCATTTTATCCAGAAGAGTATTTTTCATGTAGGCAACGCAATGCTGTTTGAATTGACTTCTTTGTGATCTTTTTTCATTACTTTATGTTGGTATCTCCCGTTTCGTTTTGTATTAACATAGAAAAGTGGAGGAGGTGTAAGTCAACGGGAGCTTTAAGGTAGTTTCTTCTTCTTCTTCATCATCATCATCTTATCTTATATCTGCTTACTGATTGTAAGACATGAGAGAAATATATTGCAGATGCATTTTAGGCGTAATTGATTTACTTTATAGCACATTGAGAGTTGTGCTCTCTGCCCTTTGTAAATCTTATACCTGTAAATGTTGATGCAAAAGAAAGTAAAAACTATGAGCAACTTATGGGACTGTATTGTGTTGTGTGGGACATTTTAAGCATGCTTGTTGGCGCAGCAATATTTTTGCCCACGTCATTCCACCTAATAAGCACATTCAATGCAATAATCTGTCGAGCAGAAGCGTTTGAATTGGTACTTTTGAGTTTATTGTGGCTATCGCAATGAAACTAATATCTTGTCGGTACTGTATTAATACCAACCGTGAAACCTCATCCTCTAGGCAACAACCACATTATGAAATTATATGCAGTTCCATTAAAGTGCATTTTTCTTCTCTGAAGACGTAAATAATAAGTATATAAGTAAAAACAACAAATGAATAAAGCTTCGTGCAAAAGCTTGGTTAAATTTTAGCAATTTAAACGCGGTAGAGTCCACAAGTTGCATGAGAAGCAGTAAGAAATATGCATACATAACTCCATGTTAATATTTATGTTCTTCACGAACTTTCATTCTCGTGCACTGAATGAAATCTGCCAAAGCTGGAGAATGCCAAACCTACCCATATCACCAAAATGTCCACCCAAAACGCTTATAAGATGACGTTGTCAAAATAACAATTCACCCCGTGTTTTCCTTAAACTCCTTATATTGTTACACTTACCATAAGTTAGTCGATAATTTTGCCCACCAACACAATAATGCTGTTGCAGCTTGTCAAACTGAGAACTGCAGTGGATGCAAACTAAGTTATATATTCCGTTCCAACATGAAATGAATGATGGATGGAGCGGGATGAATGAGACGTGGTCGTCAAATTACATGACATGAACACATTTACCCATGTTCCGTGTGATCTCATCATTGCACGTCGTCTACATTAAGTTGTCATCACATTAGCACCGCACCATCATCCTCTAATTCGGCTGCTCATTCCCTCAGCTGGAGTAGACATATACAGAATTGTATGGAATGTGGAATACCGTTGTTTTGAGACTTTTGCTTGAAATAAAGATGAAAGATGGGTGGTTCTAAAATGTAATGCATGGATATCATTATCAACACGGTTTCCATTAGAAAAAATGAATCACATTTTTGCCCGCATAACCTTTGTCTCGTCTAATGTTCCATAATATACTATCTCCCTTACTATGTTTACCACGTTACATTACTTGGAGATATATTCTGTGTGTTTTTTCCCTTTTGATGACACCATGGTTATAGTGCCAAGTTAACAAGAACAAAGTTATTGAGAGAAAGTAAACGACACTATATGCATCATGTCAGAGAGGCAGGAGGTAGTTCATTTTTTGTTAAAACGTGCGTCCTCCTTCTTTCTCCGGCCCGAGGAAACAGTAAGAGGTCAATAACGCATAACTTTTCTAGTTCTTGTCCTCATCCCCACCACCAGCACCCCATCATACTCATATATTTTATTATTATTGTCTTTTGGCGTGATCCCTATAAACAGACTGAGCTTCTTATGTGCTTTCTCTCAGCTTATAAAATGTTGTCACTTTCATTGTTATAACCGTGGCCATTTTTCTTCTCCATATACAACATATTGGGTCTATTTATCTAGCCTTCAACATCACAAATCATCTTTCAGTGAAGTACTTTGTTTCGTTTTGATAAAGACAGATGCTGGAAAGAAAGGCAATGAGTACAATTTTTACTACTTCTGCAGCCATATTACGGAACACATTGACCTTTCTTTCCTAAATCCACCACAGTTGCTTTGTCACACTTTTCTACGTTCGCTTTAAAGGAGTGACAAGCTATTATGGTAATTCAAAATATCAAGTTGAGCAGAGCGTCAACATTTTTCACATCATAGTGCCTCGTGTCATGTCATCACATGAGAATCTTTTCTCTTTTCAAATGTGGTGCTGTATCCCTAGCATTTTCATTTTTTGCGTTGTTTCCAAGTTGCCATGTCCCTCCACTTCCAGTCCAATTGACTTGTGGAGTTAGAGCTTGATGGATATTTTCAGAAACATGGTACGAGTGTGACGTTGCTAACAACCTGGACCCGTTTTTAACTTATGTACCTTTCATCGAAAACCATTTCCTCCGTAGTTATGGACCACTTTTCAGGGTATCCATGCGACTTTAACTGGGAAAGTAATATACTGAAACGTTTTTGTGTGCTGTGCTTGTGCATCCTTCCAATTCTTTATATTAATCCCTTTTCCTACTATCTCAAGATTTTCTTCTTGTATCTTTTCAAGTGGTACGACATGAAAGTGATTTCATCTTGCTTGCTTCATGATGTTTGCTCTTCTCAATCGAGATGAAAATCTTGTAACATGTTGTCTTAGGTGGGGATTTGAAATGTGTTTAAAACAGATGAAAAAAAGTTGCTGAGTGCACCTTTTTTTATTGAACTTGATAAAAGTCACAAGAGACCTTTTTCAACATTGCACAATGCATTTTATTGGAATGAACCCACTAAATTTTTAGCTACTCTTTCACATTCTTTCTTTATTCATTTAGATTCGCATGGCATTTTTTAATTTTGTCATTTGAAACCATTTTTTCAATGGCGTACTCAAAAATAAAAACTTATACTCACGGTGACGAACGATAAGGAAACTCGTAATTGCATGCACTTCCCCCTTAACGAAATGAGGGTTATACGCCCTGAATAGATTTCAAATCAATTTTGAAGGGAATTCCAAGAAAAGCCATTATATCCTGTGGTTTCATACTTTCACCGGAACTACCAAACGAATAAAGTTATGAGCGAGGATAATAACATTGCATGCTGCTGAGCTCACAATAACTACGTATGACGTGGGTTCGGTGGCAGAAAAAGTTATTAGATATTTTGTCTTCCCGTTTCCACCTCCTCCTGTGTCCTGTGGTGATATGGGGATGGATGGATGTCATGTCATTAAATTATTATTGCTATGACTATCACCTTTTACCATCTTTCTGGAACCCATATATGTACCTATTTAGTATGATGGTCGTTGCTTGCCGCTACATTAAGTCACCATCACTTTTTCCACTCAGGCACTTCATTTCCACCACACTTTCTTAGACAGTTGGAAGAGACCAGCTTTTGTTCTGAGAAGACGGAGATGATGAGAATGCCGGCGGATATTAGTGACACTCGTTATATCCTGCTGTGACTTGTAACCACGTGGGCGACGGTTGAGCAGTGGATATGGCAGCTTAAATTCACCACCATTTTCAAGGGACAGCTATTATCATGTCTGCTATCCAAATACCATTTACTAATACTTCTGATCATGACGATGAAGACATCAAAAGACGGGAAGATGATGTAGGAAAGAGGATGTCATTTACTGATTACTACGACAACCTGGACAGTATATCTTTGAGATGAGCAGAAAAGAAGGATAGATGAAGATCAGGGTGATTATTTCCTTGCAAGAAATGATGAGCTCATTTTCCCTTGTATCATGGTGATTCTCATCAAGGACTGCCTTGTGGCGCAATGACAATTGACAGGCATACATACATGGCTCTTGATGAGTTTGAGGATGAAAAAGATTTGATGGGAAAATGGGAGAAAGTTCAAAGGACCATTTTATCCAGATCATCTTTTATTTCTGTAATACCTATGAGTGAGGTAAAGAAGACCTGAGAAGTGGTAGTAAATTGCTTGCTCCTCGTGATCATGATAATGATGAGAAAAAGAAAGAACCTCCTTGACTTACTTTTTGTCTTTCCAAAAAGGACGACGGAACTCAGTTAGAGATCAGCAACAAGAATTTTGAAATGAGCTTACAGCCTCCAGTTCCAGAGTCTTATTTAGTTATTATCTTGTTGCAAATTGGTATTTCATGATATGATCATAGCTCACAACTCTCATCCCAGCTTAGTTTTGGTGCAAAGAGCGGAGTGAAAACAAGTGGAAAATTAAGTATTATGAGGGTCCCTTTCAGGCCTCGTTGAATATCTACATGGGTGTATGCTCTTGCATTTGCTTTGCCCCTTGTTGCAAATCCCTTGTTGTAATTTAGTGTTTCATCAAAGAGACGTTTTGCATCTCAAATTGCTCTCGGTAAAAGTGAAAATGGCAAGGGATGGGATATGATATGAGTCTATTAATTTCTTTGCTTCTTTCCACTCTTTGAAAATAGTCTACCTTTTTCCCATCCCGAACAAGATGTCAGACTGCATTTTGTTGAGAAGAAAATGGAGAAGATGGAACGTGTTATGCCGTCACTCCTTCCACTTAAATTCAATTCATTCTCTATGAGTGAGTGAGTGTGAGAGTAGTGAAATGGCAGAGTGGTTTGCCTTTCTAGGGAGAAGAAGTAGAGCATGCATGCATGTGACGTGATGTGTTGGTGACGACGACGACGATCATGTTGGTTTACACTTATTTTTCCTCTCTTGTTCCTCATCCAGACAAGTAACAAAGTAGTATGGTTGTTTGGAGTTGGTATTTTTGGTTACTAGTTGGTAGCAGTGGCATGTCAGACTGCTGAAACGTCACTCCTAGTGTGGATGTCAACAAGATGAAGAAAGTCAGATGCGTAAGTAAGTACAAGGATGGCTGTAACGTTTTTTAATTCTTCTTGTTGGGGAGAAACTGTTCATGTCGTTTTCCACACTCACTTCTTCACTTCGCCGTTAGCCAAGCTGTCGTGTTTTGTAAGTAAACGCGTAGCGGGAATTATTTCATGGCTGAGTTGTTCTTGTTGCTGGCTTTTCTCTCTACTCCCAAGTAGCCGTGCCACCACTGGGTATAGTTTGTGATGATGATGTTGTTGTTGTTGACTATGTCGAATCTAGTTTGGTAGGCATATACTTCTGTAGGTGTAAAATGCATTAAATTGTCTTTCCACATTACAAAGAACATGCGAAATGATGTATTAATTACCTGGAACATTTCTCTCTCCTTCATTATCACAATGTTCATAAAGGTGAGAGAGTAAGCTGGGAAAGTCACCAAGTCAAAACATTTTTCACTATGAACAACCAAAGTGGCGGATAACAAAAGGGAAAACTTCCTTAATTTCTCAGCTTGAGCTTTACGTTCTTCAGGAACTGTTGATGGTATCAAAGACGACAAAGAAGATTAAAATATTTTAATGTGCTCAATTCACATATATATGCCTCAAGTACATTTCTTACCAATATTAATTTTATATGTAAGTAGAAGGAAAACCCGAGAAATGTTATGTTTCTCATTGCAAATTCCATTAGCTAACCATTTGCAATGATGATAATGTGATGATGGCTAATAAAGAGGTGGGAGAGTATAGTTACCAGTACACAAAACTTTTGCCATAGAGTACATCTGCTAGCATAAAAATGATGATCATTTGGCATTCTAAGTACCTTGTTGTGTCAACGCTGCTGCACTCCTTCGTTGTGGAGCAGGAGAGAATTAACAATTGAAACCAATAACGAGAGAGAAATGTAGTGTAGCTGAGAAAAAAGGGAAACAAGTAGTTCACCTCACCATCTTGACTGTCTCACACTTATGGTTTTACCTCATGCACAAACTTTAATACCAACAAAAAGAATACGATATGCAAATGGACTACATGCAAAAGAACAGATTTCTAACAACTGTATGAAATCAAGTTATAAAAGCATTTCTTACAACGTAGAAAAAGCAGGAACTCGACTTTTTGACAGCAGAATCAAATTTAATCTCAAATATTAAGTTATTTTTTTTACCAACCACGTGTTCTTGTTCCTGTCAAAAGTGTTATCTAGAACGAGAAAGAAAATAATGAAATGAACAAAAGTTGCCTATGCAACTTTAGTATACCAAAGTATACTTCAGAAGTGAACAGAAACGTTGTCCACAAGAGAGGAAAAATTCAGAATAATACAAGCAAGACTGATTTTCTCATCCTTCGACTTGTTGAAGTAGCAACGAGCAATAAAGTTTTAAAATAAGTTGCACACTGTCTTAAATAACTTATGCTACTCTCACAAGCATAAATTTAGTCTAAACCAATTCCTTGAATATAAATTCATTATTTTAAATTAATAATTGTGACGGTTCAAGGTATTATCTCGGGCAAAATCCGGAGCAGACGCTCTCTGATTTTCACCAAGGTGAAAGTTTCAAATCATACTCTACATTGACAATATTTCTTGGAAGCTTTTGGAATAAAGCAAAGCAAGGCAATAAGTGCTTTCCTAAGAAAGTCGCTAAGGAGTTTGTTCACTAATCTGCTAAATTAACAGTCAGTTCCTAGCCAGTTAGTGTTGAAAAGAAGCACATAAGGACAACGTCGTCTCAAAACTTCTTTCCAAGCAGGCGTCTTATGCAGCGATGAAGAACGTATGATTTCTTTGCCAAAGTGAAGAGACCGTGCTATGCGGTCGTTGCAAAACTACCTGTCATAACACTAGGTGGGATCCATATAAGTGACAAAAAATAAAAATATTTTTGTAATGGGCACAAGGTAAAAAAGTAAATAAACTTTTTTAGTAGTTCCATTTCCTAACTACATTTTCTCCAGGGTGAAAGCCAGAGTTCCCAAGATGAAAGCACTGTCACTCACAGCGGAAATAAATATAGCGCTTTAAAACACGTTCTAGATGGGGCAAACTCAACTTTAATTTTTTCAGAGTTGAGTTGTTGTTCGTGAAGAAATACTTATTCCACCCTATCCTTGTCATCCGCACAAATTTAAAGTTTGCAAATGGTAAAAAAGTAACACACATGAGAAAAGAAAGTGCCCCAAACACACGTTCCCAAATCTGTGCAAGATAGAAAAAGTGATGGGATGTGATAGCATGGTAAGCAAGCTGGCACACGTAGAAGGCGTTGTGCGTTTCCAGCTCAAAGAACAAATTTAATGTGTGTACACAATTTGTAAAATGTTGTTTACCATGTTGAAAAATCAGCTTAGCTGTCACTTCCCCCATTCTTCTTGCCTACTATCCTTCTACCTACATTTTGTAAGTATACCGAAAGAAGATATTTTTAAAGGTGAGAAATGGACTACTCTACTACATTACACTTTGTCAAACTTCATCTTTTTGTTCGCATAAAACATGGGTATCTCTAACTCCAGCCTACTCACATAGCTATAATATTTATGTAGTTGCAATATGGAGTACCATGCCATATGGTGTATGGATTATACTCTTTAAGGGAAAGAAGATGAGGGCGATGCAGGAAATTTTAGTTACGACTTTATAACTTTCCTCCTTATCAATAACTATGCTTATAGGGCTTACAGGTATATCACACCACTGTCGAAACCGCAGTGGAGGAGACGATGAAGCGTAAAAATAGACCACGAATGGTACAACAAGGACACACCACAAAATTATAAAATGTAGGATTGGTTAGGCACGTATAAGAGAATAAACTTTGTTTTCATGTTACCAATGGCACCAGGAGTATGATCATCATGCCTGGGCTACATGACAATATGTATGCAGATAAGATGGGAGTAAGTGATACAAAGAAAGTGTGAGTCACAATTCTTATATTTTAGGAGAAAGTGATGGCCAAGTAAAATGCTTCTTTCCTCTCTTCAACAAGAGAGGTGCATAGGAGAAAATTTTATGCATAAAGATGGAAGAGTGAAATGTTCGTGGTAGTCAAAGGAGAGAGAAGAGAGAAAAGACTTTATTTACTTTATCTAGTCCACAAATTATGTGATAGCTCATGTCTCAAGCGTTTCTTAACTTTTGTCCTCTCACCAAGACGAGACAACCCCGCAAGATGAACATTACGCGAGTATAGTCGATAGTGGAAAGCTCTTAGTATCTTATATTAATGCTTGAAGTTCAAAGAAAAAATGTGCGAAGCAATCTGGATCGGCAAATATAGCGTAGTGTGTTTTTAGAAAAATGTTACTTAAGCTTTCATGCTTTGAAGAATATTCTAGAAATTTGCAATTAGAGATGGACGACAGTATAGCCATTGAAGTTGGGTTGTAGGTAGATAGAGCATGACATTTTGAAGTATGTAATGGAAAATTGGTTTGTAAAGTTATTACGATTTTTTAAAAGTTAAATTTACTCACCATTTTTATGATATCCATTTGAAAGCCGCTCTATTTCACACAGGCTTTCCTGAGAAAGCGAGAATTTATGCGGAATTGCAAATTACGGGGGAAAAGTTTGTTGTTTGTGCCTCCTAGGTATTTTCTCTCTTGACGTGTGTAGAACCTCACCTTGCCTCATATTCTGTTACTGGATTTACTTTTTTAGAAAGAAAGTTGGGTTCATTACACAAAAAAGTTTGCTCTCAACCTGGCAAAGTTGTACTGTTGATTCTAAACTGATTGAGTTCTACTTACAGTCATGGCCATTCTATTGAGACAAGACTGAGCGGATGCAAAACATTCTCACGCGCTCATATCATAATTTTAAAGGTGAATTATCAGGAATCAAGGGAACGACTACAAAAGTTTTTTTTAGTATAGTTTGGAAATTTTAATGCTATTTATTCAACAGTTTTCCTTCCCAGAGTATTTTCCGTTTCCCTAAAAGGACCGTGACCAAACAAGTCCTGACTCCTGACACGACAACAGCTGCATACTCTTATCTTATTTGTGGCTCGCCCACTTTTGAAAGTTGTGTGCTGTGCTGCTCATACATGTTATTTGCATTCGTGCAGAGAAAACAGAAAATAGCAAACAAAAAGTTTCACGTTAATTTGGTAGTGGCCTCTACGTTTATTGTTAGTTCCAATATTTGATTGTGATTTAAATGATTATTGACATGGTAATTTGGTCTTTCACCCAACCACCTCCACTATCCTTCTACTTTGCTTCCAGAGCACGAAGGTGGAGAGGAAATTTGTGTGGGCTCATTAACCGAATTTATAGCACTCTAAAAACCTGCTTGCTGACTAATAATGATCTGGTACACACACAAAATCAAACGCGTTTGATAGGAAATAATGGAACTTATTGTTGAACAAAAGCATTAATGAAATTAATGAGCTCATGGCTTTCAGCAGGAGTCCCAAATCATAAGGTGGAGATGAAAAATGAAGAAAAGGAAACGGAAAGACGTTCCAGTCATTTTAACTTCTACTATTGCTCTGACGTAAAGATATGGACATAAAAGTGGAAAGGTTTTGACGCGAGGGTTAAAAAACCTGGGGCTCAGAATTAGAGAATGATGCTTGTACTTTTGCATAAAATAGCTAGCATAAGGTTGAGGAGGTAGTAGGGATTGTACAATGCCAATTTAATGCAGTGATAGCAAATTGAAGTATGCAATAAATGAAGCCCGTGACTGCTAATAAAACATCTCATAATTTTCTCCAAAAAGCATAATCTTCCCGACGAGAATATTTTAACCATGTCATAAAAAAGAGCTCTCGCTCTTCTCATCGTATGCTTCCCCACTTTCTCCTTGCTGCCGTCAGATGAATGCATAAATTTCATCTGAAATAACAAGTTGGTCGATGTGATGTGATCCCATGTTCTACCACACCACAAAAATCAAATAAATACATACATATATATTTTTGGCTGGTAATAAACCCACAACCATAACATTCCTTCAGTAGGATATTGTAGAAAAGAAAATTTCCATTCGTAATGGGTAGTTACATTCCCTCGTTGTCATACCTATCAAAACATCCCAACTGTTTTTTGTTCAGAAACTTTTATTCCATCCAAACTTTATAAACACCGTTCCTGATGTTTATGGACGCCCTCAACAACTCAATATTAACTAAACTTGCCTGATATTTATTACCAAATAGGTGCGTTAGAAAAAATTCGGGAAAAAGTGGGAAGCAAGTAGAACGACGGATTATGACTATTTTCACATATTACACGTTGACGCAAACGAATGCTTATCAAGTTTATGGCGGGCGTGCAAAGAACGGTATTGATGATTTACGCACATGATGGTTAAATGCCAATAAGTTGAGTGTTTGTTACAGGAGAAGAAATACCGGATCTGTCAGCAATCATTACGTCGTACACGAGAGGAAATAATGAACTTGTAAAAACCCTTTTTGCTCCTTGTATGTTTTCTCCTCAAAAGTGTTTTTATGTTTGGTACTCCGTGTTGAATGTCGAATGCTACAACCTTGTTGACAGATTGAATGAGAGCCCCTCACTCACTTCACTTCTTTCAGCGTGAACCGTATTGACTGCTATGTGAGTTGCCGACTTTTTTCTCATCTTAAGTTGTAGTGGAACATCAAGCACACCACGTAAGTGTGCTTAGCACACTTTGCAAATAAAATTAAAAGTACTGCTGGAATTTTTGCCTTTTCTAAAGGCGTTTTTGAGCACGGTAATTTGAACAATCAGTTTTGAAATCACATTTAACTAATTTAACGTTTCCAGTTACGAATTGTCGAGAAATTCATTTTGGCTTCAGTTTAGTTGATAGGTGTTAAATGTATGTTAGATATGTATCTGTATTCATTTTACCATTATTGCATTTTATTATATTGCTCTGGAACCACATATTTTATATTACGGGAGCTTAAAAAAAGCAAAATTTTGTATCCTGACGGATAGTAAACAGCATCTACGGCAGCGATGGTATGAAAAGAAACATGCATGTTCCGCAAACATCCACAGTCACGCTTCACGATGAGATTGATGATGCCGAAGCCAAGTTAGCTCACAATCAGACATTTTTTCATCATTTCGCAATCTCGGCTTTTGAATCAAAACAAGCCACCTCTGAAACCACAAAAATATTTAGATAGATACAGATTGCACTCTTTTTCATTTTATTTAGCTATCCATACCAATACACTTCAAATACACCGACAATATTTACAATTTGCACATTTCATTCCAATCATATTCCACACAGGCTGTATAGCACATTATCAAAAAAATTGTGCAACATTTATTCTATTTGTGAATATTATGTGACATTGCAAAACCGATGGAGTTCCATTGGTATCGATGTGTATTCCACTCCACTTTAAAAATTTGAAGTGGAGTGACTTGACAGCTGAGTAAGAAAGCATTGAGATGATGGAGCAATGCTGAAAAGTGGAATTTGCCATTCCTTTTCCTTTGCTTGTGTGCGTAACTACACGTTCATTACTTGTGCTTCTTAATAAAAAGTAAAAGAGACGGAAAAGAGGAGAGGAGCTAATGGGAAAAGAAGGAGCAAGATTCGAAATGGATGTCAATGTAAAATATTGTGGCAGCTGTTGCATTTGCTTACATTTTTCTTTACTTTTATATATCGACCATGATAATTTCCGCTCTGGTGAGGATATGATGGTGACTGTATTTCTAGTATAGTGTACTTACTTCTGCTAGCTTGCAAGCTGAAAACTTGGTTTCGGTTTCTCGATGAGCATCACTAAGGATTCGTAAGGAAAATGTTATGAAGTCTGTGGCATAAAATGAGAACTCCACAAGGAAAGGCGACATGTCATGCCATTGGGATCGTCAGCACGGGCTTATCTTCGCCACTTTCTTGCTCTCTTTTGTTCCTTACAAATTAAAGGAGATAACCCTTTCCCAGTTGACATTCTAACGTATGCCATCAATAATTAGCCCAATAATTCAACAAGACTGCAAGTCAAATCACGAATTTCTTGGGAATCTTTTTGTCTACATGTTCTGGTAAAATAAATGATAATGAATACATATGTGTGGGATCATGATAACAACAAGATCAAACAAGAGCCAGTCTTCCGATGAGTTTAGAGGTTGAAAGTTACGTAAATGTTACATAAATATGCTCATACATCACAAAGAAAGTGTGGAGACGAGAGGAAAAAGGGATTTGAATGAATTAAAACGTTCAATGATGTGGTTTGAATCGGGTTGGTTTGTTTTACACAGATTGCATCTGCTGATTACATCAGGTTCTAATGATCTTTTGAGAAAGTGCCGTTTTGTCTCAATGACAACGAGCCAAATTGTCTCGGTGATTGATTGCACTTCACGTACGTACATATGGATGTGTGTGTGGATTCAATTGACGCCAAAGCCTATGATCACGGTCCAATTTTAAGTGACATTGCCTTTCGTTTGCGAGAGGAAGCTCGCTCATTATTTTTTAAACTATAGCAGAACCTGGCTCGTCTCTATTTTTCTTTTGTGTGCCTTCTGGAAACAATGCAGTAATGAAAGGTGGAAATGAGGAGGAAAGCCTATAGTAAAAAGAATTCTACGGTATGGCATGACATCTTGAACTAGAACTATAGCGCATTGATTACATTTTTAAAACTTTTCTTAGCTTCCAATCCATGCTACGCTATGAGAACAGGAAAATGATTTTTGTTTGCATACCCTATTTAATTTGTTAAAGGTTAAGGGGAAAAGAAAACCTAAAAAAGCGTGTCTTCACTCAAGTTGGAATTCGTTGTACTATTTTATTCCAAAATATCCTTCAAATGTGGATATCGATTAGTTTAAAGAAAAGAGTCTTGTTCTGTCACAAAAACATATAGTTCTGTTTTAAGCTACTGTTTTCTATTTACGTTACGAAAGCATAGCTCTTTGGGTGTAGTTGTAACAAACACATGCAAAAGATTAAAAATGATTGAAAGTGTGACATCCTCAGATTAAGCAGCAAAAAAAC
Organism: Orchesella cincta; assembly: GCA_001718145.1. Taxonomy (NCBI): domain Eukaryota; kingdom Metazoa; phylum Arthropoda; class Collembola; order Entomobryomorpha; family Orchesellidae; genus Orchesella; species Orchesella cincta. The sequence continues at coordinate 104,631 of LJIJ01000382.1, forward strand.
CGGAAAGTATGCCAAACAGCGAAACGGATGGATAAATACTTACACTATACACATTTTTAAAGTTGCTGAAAAACGAGTGCATGCCATTCATGGATCAACCACATGTGCAAAAAAAGGGCAGACTTGCAAACATTACCATACACACTACTTACATGCATGCAGTTTGAGTTTGCACGGCTGTGCTTCTTCACAGAAATTATATTTAACATTTAAAACGTTTTTCATGTACATCGAAATGTTCGGATTACGCAGCTGGTCAACACAGGAGGGTAGAGAACACCTAAAACGAGATTTTGGATAAGAAAAACTAAGCATGTGGCAGAATGAAGCAAATGCTGTCACTTTCGCATAATAAAATTTTGCTAATCAACTCATCTCATGCGATGCATGGTTGACGATGGAGGTTTTCGGAATTCGGACAAATTCAAATGCTGAATTTGGGCGAGCGAGCAAATTTAATAACGCTGTAGTTAGAATCTGTTGTTGACGTAAATTACTTGAGAACTTGTAGAATGTGGCTTTTCAAACAATTTTAGCAATTGTTACCACCAATGTTTAAATTATTGTCCTCCATTAAGAATTTTGAAACTATATTTTCACTTCATAAAACTCACGACTGGATATTATATGCTTCGTGGAAGTCTTCGGTGCAGTGCGAACTAGCGTATAATTTCATTTTCTCCGTCATTTTTAATAATCACTCATCGCCAATTCAGTTATGTCATGAAATGAGAGTTTTTTTAATTACTCTTCTTAAAACTAAAAGCAAAGGACAATCAAGCATTTTACCAGGAATTATAAATTTACTGAGAGGGTACATAACGAAAAAACGAAACTGCTTTTAGTTTTAAGCACTTTGGATGTCCTATTCTTGGAAACCGAAAAAGCTTCGTCTTTTGTCCATGAAAATAAACTTAATTAAGCGGGTTTAAAAGTTTACTAGAAAAAAAATCCCATACGCTTGCAAGCTTAAATATGTTGGGTACGGACATACCGACATTGCTGTTTGTCACACTCGGGGAAAGTTGATATCTTTTAAGAGCGACAACTATATTGATATGAACGTCGTAGATAGTTATCAATAACTTAGCTTGCTCTAGAAAGTAAGCCCTTTTTAAAAAAAATTGTTTGTATAACTAAAAAAAAAGCTGTAAATGGTTTTGTGTAAAAATGGATTTTTGTGAAGTATTTTTTCATGCGTCTTCATTCCTCTTTTGTTTTACTTATTCCGTCGCAAGGAAAATTTTGTTGTGAGTATTTCTTTGTGCTGGAATTGCATTCCACACTCCACATTACAAATCGGGCGTAGTTGTGCTGAATTTTGAAGAAAAAGTGTGAAGCAAAGTGGATGGATCCTTCCTTCTCTTTCTTCAATCAGACCCATTTCCCGTTCTCTGATTAAATTCAAAGAAATACGAATGAATCAAAGACAGATTGAGTTTTCTCACGACAGCAAATTGTATGCACAAAGTCTGAAGCTCCCTCTTTATTTCCAAGTTATTGTTTACGAAGAAAAAATTCTCCGGAAATGAGGCTCTCTTTAAAAAAATAGGGGAGAAATAAGACAAGAAAATACAAGAGAAAGAAGAATGGGAAGCCGAAAACGAAAAAGCAAGATTTTTCCGGACACACAATTCATATTTTTGTTCGCGACGCAGTGAAAACTGTCGTTGTTATGACACTTGGTACACTATGTTATGCTTCCTTGCTCCCTTTCAAAATTTCAGCTCGCAATTAGAAAGACAAAACTGAGGTACATTTGTACCGGATTCAAATGGAAGTTGATTCCATCACGCATTTCAATAGGCGTTTGTTCCTTGTTATCACATCAGCCGTGATTTCCCCTTCAGTTCTCAACTCTGTTGATTTGAAGCTCCGTCAGCCATGTGTTATTAAGATTGTTTTTCCATTTCCCGGTTCACTCCAACCCTTTTCATTTTCCTTGCTAACACATTTCCATGTGTATCACACTAATTTCTCTTATTTGGTATAAGCTCTTGTTACAACTGTCTACAGACACCAACTAGCATACGATCAGAATACTAAAAATCTAGTTAATATGTTGATTTAACTAAAATCAAGTAAAATTTGTTATTCCTTGTTTCATCTGCTTATCAAACTTTGACATTCATTTAACTTATCACAAGCTGAGCATTGTTGACTAAACATAATTATTTTTTCTGTTTTTCAGGTATGTTATTTACGCTATCACAAATATGTTGGACAAAGCATGATGATCTTGATGATGATGCTGATGCGACCAACTTACCACCCGCGTCCAAGTAGCAAAAGAGTGGAACAGCTATCAAACCAAAACATTTTAAACTATGACGGTTTGACAAGCTTGTCGTTTCTACCGTCGATGATGACAGTGGCACTCATTTCACGGGGAGATATTTGAGTGAAGTGCAGATGGGAAATAGCACAGGCTGACATTTCCATTCCACGTATCACTTAATGGATGATCACAAACTTAATCATGTCATGTCATATTATGTCATCCTTATTTTGGCCAATATCACTCGGAAAGGATTTCAAAGCCTCCAAATACAGCGTCATGTCATAAACACTCTACATCAAGTGACATAGACAAGAGATTCCTGCTAAAGGACATTTTAAAATGATAAGAGTTAAGAGATAAGACTCATATGAACTAAATGGACTTTATTTATCAGGTGGTTGTAAGTACAGCTTGGTTCCAAATTGAAATGTTGAGGGCAACATGGTTGTCAGTTTAGTTTAGCAGCATCAACAACATCAATGTCATCTCGCCATTCCCTATGTCGCAAGATCACTTCAAAGGTTTTAATTAGCAATTCTCCATTTTCAACCTGACTTAGGGTAAATGAAGCCAAAGGAAATGGATTATACATGTAAATAGCTGTATATTCTTTGCCCTTTGGTCAAAGCAAGTTCAATCCTTTCGGTTTAGGAAGTGGTAATTATGTACGTTTTGTAGAATGAACTGGTGAAAGAAAAGAGAGCTTGGTTGGTATAGCACGGGGTCATGTTCTTCTTAAAAAGAACGACGATATGGCGCAATCAATTTAACGCTATTTTTCCCATCCTTTGACACAGTACTTAAATTACACGATAATTTTGCTGGACTTTTATGAGCGATGGACAACAGGAGTCGACTTTTCGTCGCTAGTATTCAGTAATGCCCATACCTCCTCCACGTCATCGTTTCTATTTTCATTCCAATGTTAAAATGTCAGGAATGTAACAAAAAATCGAAACGGTGACTGGAAAAAGGGGCATTAGGAAACTACCTTAATCAGTTTTATTCTCGGGCTCTACTCCTTCCTGAAAAATGTGAGGTATCATCTATCACGTCATTTATTATTTTTAATGGGAGCAAGACACATTGACTCATATTCTCCTATTTTAAAAAAAATTGGCATTTGCTTACATGGACAAATTATCCGATTCCATTGAGGCATAGCTGTGTAATAATGAAGAAATCGATACAGAACTGACATTTAAAAAGGCGGAAGGTACCATGAAATCATTAGACCGGTAAAGGTTTAACATTACAAACACTAACTGACGTTGAAACAAATCACCAGCTTCTGTGTAGTTGTCTTAACATTGTTCTCATAGATATTTATCCTTTCATGTTGCAAGAAACTTGTGATAGATACAATACAAACTCTGTTTCGCAACACACAACGAAAATGTTTGAGTGAGAATAATTATGCAAAGATTTTTATATTGAGTTACATGTGTATGCTTTGTACTACCTTTTCATATTCATTATTTTCGTTTATCGTTTTGAAATCGACAATTTGTAAAAATTGGAATAAATATTTTGGGGGATTTAGTTTCACCGGTAGTCATCAAAAAATAATGGCAACTGTACATGTTTGTTTTTCTCGGAATCTCGGAAGTAATCGTTATCTGCTTTGCTCGTATTTGTGTACTTTTGGGTGGCTCTCTGAAAACTCAAGGAAGAAAGCCATTTCCATTCAAGTTTTGTTTTCCGGGCATAATTAGACCGACCTTTGAGATACTCCATGTGACTGATTTCCTGCCTAATGCAATTAGTTTTTGTTGGGACCACGAACAGAAAATGCTGACGTTTTTACATGGTCAATAACCATACCACGCGCTTTTCTTCTCATTTCTTTGAGAGCAATGCGATAAGAATGAAACGGTTTTTGGACAAGATAAGACCAACTTTTTTCTTCCCTGCTCCTTGCAAGTTGCAATAGATACGCTAGATTATATCCAGCATGGAAAGACATGTATAGTATTTGATCCCATATTTTTCTCCACGTGTTTGTACATTATGCAGACCTTTTTTCAATCTTTTTCTCTTTCCACCTTCCCATCCCACGTAATTTTGGAAGCAACCAAACGCAATGTCTCTGATTCTGGTCGTTCCACCACTTTACTTTCATGACATGATAACTTGTCCCCATTGTTCAGTCTTGTAGCCCAGTCGGAATCCAACTCACACATAATATGATTATGTATATAAAATGGGGACAAGTCAGAAAATTGGAATCGTTTTACAATCTTATTTTTTCCAGGTGAAGTAAATTTTCAGTTCAAAGAGGAAATTAGCTCTGAAAAACGCAGTTACTTTGTGTGTTATATGCAAAACTCCTATATTCCTTTGCTGCGTTTCCGGCAGACAAATAAGCCTTGTTGATTGCCTCTTGGAACAAGGTAGAACTCGAATCAAAAAACAAAAAAGAGAATTGTCCCCAAATCTAATTGAATTCTGCTCCTGGGTAGTTCCAAACGGAAATCGAAACCAGCACCAATCCCAATCATACCAACACATACATACATGCATGCAGGACCACCTGGTTGTTGTAGCGACAGCATGATTACATTTACAATGGGACACAGAAACTCTTCCCTACCGGATTGAATCTGATTCGTTCGTTAGTAACTTAAAAAATGGAACGGAAACAATACAATAAAGCCAATGAATCCAGGTACATGTCTTTCTCAGCTTCACAAGGAAAATGTTCCAATTTATTTGCTATGGAATAATACAGCAGCGGGAGCTCTTTACCTCCTGTTGACTAGCATGCTACATTGCTTCTACCAATAACAGTAACAGTATCGTTTGTAAACGACATGAAGAGTGCGTCTTTCCCATGTTTTTATTCCTATTTAACATGTTTCCTGTGTGATGTGATGAAACTCTCAAAATGGCATAAGAAACATGGAATTTTCTTTTTTTCATGTATTATTTCGGAATTCATTGTAATACATTACTTTTGCAACTGCCTTCCAGTCTTTCATGTATCTAGCTCATGTCATCCCTTTTCCTTTCGTTTGCAAAAAAAAATTGAAAAATGGGAAATATATTGTTTGCATTTCCACAATCAAGTTTACTCAAGGGAAAAACAATATTATGCTTGGATGGAACGGAAGTATCCATGTTTCCTTTCCAAATCGAGCTAATTTTATTTGTAGCCAAGGAGGCAGTTGAATGGTTGAGTTGTCATTTGATGCGAAATGGTTGAATAATCCGAAACACCTCTGGAGACCCTCTGGGCTCGGTTCCGTGAAAGTTGAGAGGATGAAAAATAATATGCTCCAACGAATCCTACTTCCCCCTTTGGCTTTGTTCCGTTGGTTGTGTTGTTGATGATAAGTTGATCCCATGTGCCTTTCCTTTCACTTCATCTTGCTAGAAACATCCGCTCAACTACCAGAAAAACGAAAACGGTTCACGTTTTGCATGTTTTTCCTCTAAAATTGCATGTTGTGCCAGCGGAAATACTCACTTTGGCACAATACTTTCAACTTTCACCCAAATGCACGTTCTCCTGTTATGCTAAATGGTCTGCCACATCATACAAAATGACGCTTCCAACTTTGAGATGAAAAATTAGTCTTTAAATGTGAAAAGAATTATACATATGTCGTCAAAAAAACAAGGTAGATAGTTACGACAAGACATTGACGAGGCTATGCGAATGCACAATGCAGCACAGATTTGTGTATATTTGTCTTTGAAACATGCTTTTGCAGTTGTTAAGTTGCACGTTATTACATATGCAAATGTCATATATCGCGACTAGCATAACATGAGTTGTGCCTTTACAAGCGTGTCACCGACAATGAGAGAATAACATATATTTCATATTTTACACGAAATTAATCTCCTTTCCATTATGCCTAATTTATCCCAAAGTCAGCGACATTTTAGTCAGTATCGAAATAAAAGTTGTAGGATCCATGTTCATTCTGTAGCTTCTCAAATAACCTCCACCCTTGTTCCAGATTAAAATACCTAATTTATTGTGTCGAATTGCACATCCATGTTCCTTACTACAAAACTTCAAAGAGTGAATTCAATATCATGTAGCCCAGCGCTTCTAAATATTAACAAAGTTACAGGCGAAAAAAATGTCGACATCGACAATTTACTGTGGAATAAAAGAAGTTTGAGGATGTTTGGCCATGCAATTACATGGACGGATGTATACTTCCAAACAAAGATACTGTTAGCATCCTTTTCCATTTTAAAATCACCAGTTTAGTGCAGCAGCAATGAAGGAACGTTTTGTGCATGTAAGTATGCATGATTTTGCCATGTGCATAGTTGTCTACAGGGAGAGAGACACACTCCACTTATCATGAATATTTTATGAAGACTTTCCCCGACAGAGATAGAAAGTGTGCCTTTCCTTTGTATATACATAAATGTCGGATTTCAATCCCGTTTGCAACGATATATTCAGTGTCCCTGCTTGACATGGCATTTGTACTTATGCTTCTCTTCCTTATTGAAAAGCGGAAGCTTATATTATCCTCATATAAAAAAATGTTTCCGCTTCTGCCTGAGTAGAGACTTGAGATTTTTGTCAAGTGGCCTAGTCTGGTCATGAGCAAAGTTCCGACTGAGTGAGTGCTGCAAGCGGTGGCTTGCTTGTGAAAAGTAAACAGGAATTTTTCGGTCGTAGACCCACCGACTACATTAATGCGCCTCGCTTGACAAATGAAATAATGTGAGGTTCACAAGTTGGGTACTGGGTACGAAATTACTCAATTCTTTTTGAAAGCCTCACTGTGTACTCATCCACAGCCATTCTCATTTATTGTATAGCTGCCTGTTTTTGAGCGGACGCAAATATTATTATGAACGACAGAGTTCCATAGTCCGATCTCTTCGCAATTCGGAATGGAGCGCTGGAAAAGGAAAGTTTTCCAGTAACTTTGTGTAGCACCAGCAGTTGAATGAAAACTTTTGTATGTTAAAGCTGGAGCCTGATTTGGAGTAGGAATAGCTTTTCAAAATCATGCAAAATACGACGTATAGTATTCATAGGTTTTATTGATATTTAGACGCGGTTTGATCATCTCAATCTGGCGATAAGAGAGGTCTTGGTTAGAACAAGGCACTCATCAATCATACACCAAATGTACCATAATACCGCCTCTCGTGTCACCAAATTGGTCCCAGTCACCAACAAGGGTGAGAAGGAGGAAGAGGGTTAGCATAAACACGAAAGTGACATGACATACTCTGAACAAGAAGATCATCAAGTATGAAAGATGAGAAATTTTCAATGTGATGATGTGCTGAGTACCTGCCTTCACATGTCCACCAAAGTTAACCAACCTTCTATAACATAAGAGCGAATGCTGGGAGACTACCCAAGTTGTAAAGGAGTTTGTGCCTTTTTCTCAAACTTTTCTGCCTCAAACAAATTGTTGCTTCAGTTTTACCACCGTTTGGGCACGTACCTAACCACATAGTAGGTTCGTTGATCAACCTAGAAAAACTTTCATTTCCGCTTTCACTTGACAACCTCTTTTGTGAGAAAGGTTATGGTATGCTTTGCCCTATCTTTGAAGCTGATATGGGCTCAAAGGAGCCAACAGGAAAGCAAAAGTTTGACTTTATAAATGTATCCCCTTTTACTATGTGTGTCATTAGTTGGACTCTTTATAAACCAGCTCCTCTTCATCTTTGCCGACTCGAGTGTTCCAGTTCTCTCCGTTGTTTGCGAGTTACTAATATGGTTATTATTCCCAACTGAAAATTATTGACACACGCTAGAAAAACGGTGGTTTATGAAAAGTGCATTGGGATTGTGAATGTATCTGAAAAATTTCTCATGAAACCAGGAAAACGTAAGCAAGCTATTGAATTTCGGAACTCGAGTATGTAATGCTATGAAAATTAAATGCATTATGGAACGGCGGGTCTAAAAATGTAATTTCATTGGAAATGTACTTTAATCTGAGGTTACTTCACATGTCAAGTTTTACATTGGTATGTAAACACGCTCTGTATTTTTGTATTATCGAATTGTCCACTTGATATTGAATCAGGATTTGTAATTTGATGTCAACGCCCGTTGCCTCAAGTCGTGAATTTGTCGTGGATCCAGGAGAAGCTGAAACAAAAAAATGATTAGTTTGAAGCACTCGTATTTCTCGCTCTTTGAATACTCTTGAAAACGGCTGATGCCAAAGGGCGTAAAAATACACTTACAATCCGTAGAATAGGTCCATTATATATTCCAATGGTGAGGAAGGGGCCTTGCTCGGATTACTATGAACATGACAGAACATCTCGTTTTAATTTACTAGCTCTATTGGTATTACCACTTTATGTATTTAGCGCTCACATAAATTGAGATGAAGCTGGAGAAATTTCTACAGCCTGATCATTAGCATACTCGTTGGATTCAGTGTCGTTATCGTCTTCCTCCTCTATATTATCAGTTTCCCCCTGAGAGTTATCGTCATCCTTGTCATTCTTGGAAAGTCGGGCAGTCACTTGAATCTCGTTGGTCATCAATGCATTCTGCTTTTCTTCCGCCAACTCAGAAAAATCGGTACGAATCTCCTAAGACCACATTAGAAATCACAACTGATTTAGAAAACTCTCAATAAAATGGTTATACTTACAGTGTCACTGGATGTTGTGCGCATATCACATTAAATATGTAATAAAACGGACTGAAACTCCGTCTTTCAATATTTATTTATTCGAAATAAACAAAAATACACTTACATTTTGACTCACGTCCTCTTCTGAAATTTTTTGAAAGATGGAAACTGGTTTGGACGACCGGGCACAACACACAGCTACATAAGTAGCAACAAAAAGAATGAAAAGTGACTTTTGCATTTCGAATTCGAGTGGAATAGACAACTAAGTAAATAATTCCCCGAGCGGACAATTTATTGGGTAACAAATATTTTCACCTTAAAAAATTCTGCTCGTTTGGCTCAAGTCTTTGGGTCGCTTGATAAACAAGATCTGAGACCAAAGTGGACACAAGTGGAAGTCTTAAATAGTGTAGGAGCAAACCACTATCGGAATGTATCACTACAAATGATGTTAAATCAAAACCAAGATATGGACGTGCCTCTCATGACAAATAATTGTTTTATTTTGTCTGTCTGGAAATTGCAGAAAAATTATGTAGACACCACAAGTCACATTTCAGTTTGCATAGCTAGTTTTGTCAGTAGTGAATAAGAGAATTGTTTAAAGCTCGCATTCTAAACAGTCAACACTCCTGCTATTTTGCATTGATGACAATAAAAATTATTAGCTAATTAAATTATGCATAGTGGTAACAATTAAACTTCCATTAGTTAAAAATATCTTGACGTTCACGCAAACATTTTTAGAACCAGCTCATTAACAAGAGTACTTGTACGAAATGTTCCGCAACACATTTATTGCTTCATATTTTGTTTCCGAGTTTACGCCTGCAATTTTTGTTTATCTTGCGTACAATTCAAGCTCCTTTCTTTTCTCCTGTACTTGGATAGGTGACATGAGTATTGGTGTTTGCGTGAATACACGGGGATCTAATATTGGCAATTTGAAATGGAATGTGTTTGGCTTCTTTCCTCAGTCATATTTATTATTACGCCGCTACAAAATGAAATCAATAAAATGTCAACATCAGCTTGTTTTTTATAGCCTTTGCCTTGCATTAGTCGTACTGACGATAGTCATTCAAAGATGTAGATGGGTGTTAGAAATATGATGGGTTGATGGTGACGCAAACGTGCAAATGAAGTGGAATCACAGCGCAAATTTGCACTTCTAACCTACAACTTTTATGCACCCATATCTAACCCATTATTCAAGAATTATGCACGTCTCAGAAAAAATGGAATGTTGGCTGGTTTAGTTTGGGTTTATTAGTATCAACTAGAATATAAATGACGACATGCCTCAGTTGCATAACTGTCTGTCCTTATACATTTGCTTTGCCAATTGATGCAGCTTTGTTTCAGGGGAGAGTATTTTCATCGTGTGCATATACAAGCTGACACATGCATTTCATCTCGATAAGACAAAGGAAACGCAAATTTTGAACAAATGAGTGAGGATGAGCACGAACGATCTCATGTGAAAAAGTATTTATACATATGAGTGTGTAGGTAGACGTGGAGCTGCCATTTACAAGACAACAAACTGGCTGAATGTTCCTCAGGGAATCCACTACAAGATGAGGAAAACGGAAACATTTGCGCATCATGAATCTCTTTCCTGTCACTTTCTTGGCATTTTCACGTAATTTAACTATTTCTCCTTCAACTCAAGGAAAAAGTCATGCACAAGGGAATCAAATGAGCGAAACCCAACTAAATAAGCAACTGCAACGACACCTTCGAAATAAATCTTTAGCATTCACACGTGTTGTAAACGACGATGCTGATTTTTGTTGAAATACCTGATAAATATTCCCTTACGGGAGAAAGCCGTCAGCTCCATGAAATATGTATGTTTGCATCAAGAGAAAAATTTGCTATTTACTAAATCTATGCAGAAAATATTTTTCTATTCATTCCAATTTCTAGAGTAGTTTAATATGGACAGTCAAACGGATTTGATATGAGTCATTGTCATTTCTGAAGAGAAGCCGTCAAAGTCTTATTCACTTAAACTGGCGTAATTACATCCTCCTTATTATCCGTTTGAACGCCTTCCTGTCACATATTTCAGTTTAAATATAACATTCCACCTCCTTTGCTATAGATTCCATGTAATAAAATGAATACAAAGACAGCTACGACAGGGAACGCGGAGCTGAGCGAGTTTCCACTTTATGAGACCAAAACACATCTGAATTTTATGTACACATGTACTTTTTACGACAGTTCGTTGTAAAAATGAGATGTTACACTCATCATCAACTCGTGTTCTGAACCAACTATTTAGTATCATACTTCATCCAACCAAAATAGCGCATTTTAATAACCCACCATACCAAATGTGAAAATAGTAATGCACAAGCAGGTAGAGTGGATGCGAAGGTGAATATTATGACACATGTCTACTAAAACTGAAGTGGAGCTCATTCGTTGAGTTTAAAAATTTCTTTACTGTTGACTGTCACGTAAAAATGTAGAAATAACTCACGCATATAAAATCCGCAATGTTTTTCTTGTAAGTCTTGGGACATTTCTACGTTATGAATTATTATGCAAATCTGCTTGTTTTCTGATTCTCAATGTCAATCATATCTTTCTGTCGAGGGAAATCAAACAATAAGATTAGAATGAAATCCCTTACCAACTCGATCAATCACATCGGTTTGTTTAAACTGGGGGTGTAGTCACCATAGAAATTGTTGGGGTCGGATCGAATACTTCCCAGAGGGGAAATAAAAACTCAACTTATTATTAATAACTTGCGTCTGCAAATTCCATTAGAATCGCAGTTCAAAAATATTTTATGGGGTCAAGTGAGACAACATTAAAGTATCATTCATTATTTAAGTATTAACTAGTTTTTAATTTTGATTATTTATTTCTTCATGTTTTTATTGTGAAATGCACAACAGATTAAAATTAATAACGTGAAAATAAACTCCAAGGCTTGACGTAGCACTCTGGCTTTTCACCTTCTGCATCATCGTGAAATGCCGATAGAAAAAAGGAGACGTAACGTGGAATGCACTGACATTCACCATTCTTGAGACACATTCCACACTTCATCATGGAGCAGTGCGAGCAGTCGATTGCTCGAACGCACTTTTTTTGTTCCACCTTTGCATAAGAAATCTGCGAAGTAAAATATTTTTTACGAACTTGTTGTGAAAAAAATTACACTTGTATCATCACTCATTGCGAATTACTACTACTTACACTAACCAAAGGGAGGCTTAATGCTAGAAAATAAAGAAAAACGACGGTGAAATGAAAATTGACAAGTGGTTTATTTCTTCCCATTTCCAAAATGATCGTATGACGCAGTACATTATACGAAAAGTCAACTACAACTCGAACTCGTGTTGCAATTGAGTTTCGGCTTAAGAAATCTAATTGAATTTATACACTGGAGTGTGTCAAAATGTTGCATATTCAGCACAATTTTTTGTAGCATGCAATGACTCAACTTTTTTAGGGATATACATAAATATGGTGCTTAAACATCACTTTTGATGCTGTTCATTTTTGTCCTTGTCTCACTTTTGGTTCATTACTTTGTCAGCATCATCATGTAATGCAATGTCCAATGTATGGCAATCTAATTTACTTATTATCGCTCTTGTTTTATTCCAGGAAATCCGCGAGTTATTAGCAGAATGGGAGGTCCAGTCAGTTACAATCCAGTCGGGATCGGCACGTGTGGCACTTTGTTCTCCAGAGGTAGGCTAATCAGAACAAGGTAGTTTTGAAGGGATCTTAAGCATTTTTTAACCATTAACTAACTGAAATTTCAGATGTTGGAGGAATGGGACCGGAATGCAGTATTCACATTGCGAGGACAACGGATAACTATAGTACCTTCTCCAACAGAAATGCTCTTGTGCGTTGGAAGACTTCCAATCACATACTCAGATCAGCAATTCCACAACTTGGTGTCTACCTACGGAGAGGTTCGCCGCTACTTTTTGATGATTAGCGAGAAAACAGGGGACTGTAAAGGGTACGGCTTTGTGGAATATGTCACGAAAGAAGCAGCACTTCAGGCAAAGAATGCCTTGGATGGAAAACAAATTCTGGACTATACCGCAGTCTGCGATTGGCTTGACTCTAGTCATGTAACGGTGAGGTCCCTCCACTCCAAGTGCCTCTACATTGACCACTTGCCCTCCAACTATCGTGACATGGGAGAATTTCGCCGGATATTCAGCACCGTTGTAAACCCACCTTATTGTCAGGTTTGAAAATCTACAGCTTATGTCAGCTCAACTGTGAAAGAAGCAGAACTAAAAAGCCAAGAGTTGGGAAAATCTAACATAATGTATTGTATGACGTTTCAATTTAGATTGCTCTCCGAAATGGCTGTCCACAAGACTGGGGCCTAGTGGAGTTTATTAATGAAGATGATGCGGAGAGGACACAACAGACTTTGGATGGGTATTTACTTCACGGTCATAGGATTCGTGTGTCCTACTATATTCCAGGTGTCCGAGCCATCAACCTATACTTGAAGCTTCTTAACGATGGGGTTCGCCACTTTTAGACACATTATTGAATATCCATTCCATTATCACTAGTTTTGAAAGCAATCCTTTAAGACCATTTTGAAATTTAATTTTCCAGGGATCTAACAAAGGTAAAAGCGCTCTCCTTCCAGATCCACCAGCGCCAGCAGTTTTCCAACAGCTTCAGAGTCTGGCCAAGCAAAATCCAGTGTGTAAGTAAAAAATACAAAATGTCAAGAATAAACAAGTACACCAGATTTTTTGAATGGGTTAAGGGAAATTTTTCATGTTTTCGTTTTATTTTGCAGTTGCACAGAATCTTCAAGCAATAATCATGCAGCAAATACAAGATTTACAAAAGGGTAAAGGCGTCAACACGGACGCTGGCAAGAGGCAGCAGTATCACAAAGGTCCTCAGTCACCATTCGGGTCACCTCCACCAAACCAGTCCAATTCCAATCTTGTAAAGAATGCCCACCAAACAGCTTTGACTCTTTTGCTCGCATCACAAATTCAGCAGAATGGGGGCTCTCCTTTGACACCAGGCGGAACTCCAGGAGGAAGTGGTCAGATTTCACCTAATTCAGCAGCAGCTTCCACACTCCAGAATCAGCAGCTTCTGGCTGCCTTGCAGGCTATGAGCAAAGGTAACAATGGTTCCGGTGGCATGTCCTCTCCAAATGTCTCGTCGAACGGAGGAGGTCTTTGCAATGATCACTTTTTGAACGGGATTCCAAACATGGGTGGAGGACACAACCTGAGCACACTTCTTGGTTTAGCGTCAGGCAACAATATGGGAGGCATGGGACAAATGGACCAACAATCTCCTGGCATCCCACATGGATATTTTCAATCAAACGGACTCTTAATGTCGCCAGGATCTTCGGCAGGAAACAGCTGCGGTTCCAACTCTGGAAAGGAGGATCAATGGTCCTCATACAAGAACAATAAGGGTTCTGGTTTTGGATCAAATGGGATGCAGAAGAGTCCTCTTCTTCCAAGTCCATCAGGGTTGAGCTCACCCACTTTGGATGTGCCAATGGACACCGGCATGAATCCATCAAAGTCTCCACCAGGAGATCCACTACAAGCAGTTTGGTACTCACTCTTTGGACAGCCATCCTCTCCTGACTCCCAATCCGTTTCTGGAAACACTAGCCCACTTTTCATGAAAAGTCCCATGTCAAGCACAAACAGCTCGTCTGCAGCTAGAAGCGTGGATCAACTCTTTGGTCTAAATGCCAACAACCAACCTCAACAAATGCGGAGCACTCCACCAGGCTTTTGTGGGCCAAATGGGAATCGTGGCATGAACGGGATGAGCGGTGACTTCCAAGAAGCACTCAACAACTTGCTGAGTAATCCACAAAACTTGTGTCACATTTTGGGTGGAAATACAATGGCTTCAAATGATGGTGGAAACGGGGCGAAATCCCCAATTCCATTTTCCAACAACTCCCATCAAGTACCATTCCAGCAGGGACTACATAACGGGCTATTACAACAGAACGTGTCCCATCTTCAGCGGCAACCCAACCTCTCCGGAGGGTTGGATCAAGGAGGTGTGTCCAACGCACTTCTGGACTTGTTAATGCAGTCCATGAAAACAGATCAAGGGGGCGGTGACGGATATTCTGGTATGAAGCACAACACCTGGAGCTCTGGAATGAGCACTCCACCCTCCCCAATCGGAAACAACCGCTCTTTCCACAATGGGCATAATGGAAGTCATCACGGGGGATCATCAATTCCTCAGCGAAGCGGTTCAAACGGGAGCAGCGAGATGAGCAGTTCAAGCCCTCGCTCTCCCTCATATTCCCCTTTCCCCCGCTCTTCAAACAAAGGACTACTCGAGTCGGGAAACGGGAATGTATCCCCAACACCAACCCCCTGGAGCAATCCGGTGTTGGGGAGTCCACCAGCACATTCGGGGGGTTTTGGGGGTCCCCACAACCATCATCATCCTCATCATCACAACCACCATCATCATCACTCCGTCAATTTTCAAGGCGGAGCACAACAGAGCAGGAACATATGGGGGAACCATTCACTCAGCCCTGGAGCGAATTCTATGAATAATAACAATCCGAATATGATGAACAACATGGGGCAAAAACGGAAAGTGAATCATGAGAGCGGTCTGGATATTGATGGATTCCTCCCAGCTTCCATGGCTCTTAATAACGGAGGGTCAAATGTGGTTTTAGGGGCGTCACCCAACGCGCTCCAGACACATTCCATGGGAAACGCGGGAGACATGGCAAACACGCTCTCAAATCATTATGCGGATACCTACTTCAAGAAGAAGAAGAAAAACTAAGAAACCCCGTTTAACTTAAATTGAGACCAGCGACGCATTTACGTCGCATTTACTCACTACATTCCAAATTGAATTATGAACATCTACGTAAAATTGAAGCTAACGAGTCCAGTCTTTATTTTAGTTTGTACTTTTGAAACAAACACGTACTAATACTAAAACTGTCCTGCAACAATTCGTTTCTTAACTTCATAACCAAATGTTTGTAGAATGCTAATATGGAGGTGAGGAAAAGCATTAGTTCCCCAGTTTTTTATGACGATGAGAATGGGGAGGAATATTTCCAACAAACGAGTTCTTTTGTGAATATTTCTACGAGCAAAATACATTACACATTACAATACACACACACAATGATCGATTTGATATTGCTCAGGAATTGAAGTTTTTTTTATCGAAGTTTGACTGACTATCTTTTGAAATTTGTCACCTTCTCCTTGACTATACGGTCCTGAAATTATGTAATTGATGATGAAATGTTGTATTACTATGCTAAATCTGTGCTTAGCTCCCGCGCGCAAAAAAAACAAGGTTCCATTTATATCCGACTTTCTAATATATTTTCATTTTTTCCTGTACTTACTACCTACGTCAATCGCAAATCGACTATATATTCTTACTGTTTCTCT
The DNA here is from genome assembly GCA_001718145.1 of Orchesella cincta. NCBI lineage: Eukaryota > Metazoa > Arthropoda > Collembola > Entomobryomorpha > Orchesellidae > Orchesella > Orchesella cincta. The sequence goes on from LJIJ01000382.1 coordinate 120,962, forward strand.
CTTCAATCACATAAATTCTTCAATTAAACTGAACTCCAGTCAAATCCAGCTAGAATTTCTTGAAAACCGGAGAAAATTATGAACTTGACCAAATCTTTATGACAGAGAGCTTTGCTGGGAGGACATTTTTTAAATATTGTACATGGAATACGTCTACAGATAAGCTCTACGTCCACCTATGTTTACTTACTTCTTTTAACATTTTATTGACTTGGAAACTTACATTGTAGACTTTCTCAAACAAGCTGTATAAAGCGGAACCGGTACACTGCAAAGAAAGCTGTGCGGCATCCTCGTGATATTTTCACTTATTTCCTTTTCCAATTTCCCATTTGAAACGTATTTCCTTCATCCGCTCTTTATTGATTAAAGAAAGAAACCGATTTTTAGACATTCTCATCAAAAATTTGTAATCGTCGTCCGCGCGTGAATCTTATCTCGAAACTCGTATTATTTTTTACAGATACATACAAATATGTACATGCGTAAGATAAACTACTTGTATTTACGTACGGAAAGAAACAGGTACAGCCAATCAGCACATTATATCCACTCGAAGATATTACATTACAATTTACTTTTAGGTTGGAAACATTTAGTGTAGGAAACGTAACCATATAACGTAACCATGAGGGTCTCTTATCAAACTAGATTAGCCTTAACTGTTGTCAGTTCTACAACATAAAACATACATTGTACACACTTAATACACACACGGTAATACTAAGAATTAATTTCTGGAGAAAAGGTGAAAGGAGGATGCTGCTATAAATGTAAAGAGAGACTATCAATAGTAAGCTGCTGCTACTGGTAACTTAATCATTTGGTGGGGAACTGAATGTCTACTTTAAGTACTTGATTAGCTAAATAGGTTTTTCTTTAAGTATGTAATACATAACTAAGTTAGCTACCTAGACAGTTACACTGGAGACTTCAAGCGATGAAGGAAAGTCCATTACTTATTGTACTTATTTTTTGTGGATAAAAGTCGGTACCAGCTTCCTACAGAAGGTATGAAAATTTACATAATATAATAGCATTATAGTCTTAAGTATATAACATAGAGTATGATTTCTTGCTCGGCAAAACAATATACACAATCACACACTCATTCTAATCGTAAGTTTACATTTAGTATTGATCGTCCTAATTAAGTTGTAACTACGCACAAACTCGCAGCTAAAAACATTTTGTGTATTTATTTATTTATTTCGTTTCATTTCCAGCTCTGTGCGTGGTATTTATTAAAATCGCGAACTTGTAATTTATTTCGATGTTAATAGTAATATAAAATTATGCGTACTTACAATCTATTTCCAAGATTTTTGTCGTATTTCTGAAGGTAAAGTAAGATGAAAGAAATAATTGATGTTAATGTTTGTCCTGTGATGATGAATTGAAAAGAGAAAGGAAAAACAAATGGGCTGGCTTTAAGAGAGTTGTGCTATACTTTCAGATATTTGTTTATGGCTTCTTTATCATTTTCTGTATAATTATTATTTTGGTTTGTGATGGGTTTTTACACAAGTCTCGTTTTGATAGAATATTATACTATAATCATACCATAGAGTAACATTTTGTGTACAATTTAATATAAAAACTGCCAAGGCATTCAAAGGTATTATAAACATGCTTGCTTGCTTATAAGAAAGCGATCATGTTACATGTAAAGCTTCCCAAACAAGTTTCTTTAGAAAGCTGCTCGTGTGGTATAACCCTCTAAAATGCTTTCTCCGGCAGAAAAAGCAAAGCTGAATTCTATTGGTGCTAGAAAATAATTTCAGATGCCGTTCTTTGGTCATTAGAACAAAGGCACTAAGAAATTGTTTTGTACAATGATGATGTTGACTTTTTTCCCGGTTCATGTACTTTCTCCGAACTTAATTTATATCGCATTCATTGACTTTTCTTGGTTTTTTAAAAGTAGATGTTTACTGTGTATTTTTGTACGTTGCAGATTTCAATGTTACGTGTAATCTTTACCGGTTAATGATTGCCCCTTAATGTCAAAGCTCCTTAGCTATACAATTATTATCTCTTTGGTATAATGTATTTTGTCGGGAAGTTTTATTGTAAAAACACCTATTATTATATTAAGCAGTATATCTTCCACTTGTAGGTTATAAATTTATTCAAACAAACACATCTTTACTATTCCTATACCGTTTACGTATGTATGTTATTATGATGATTGATGATACTTAGGATAATCTTTAAGATGTGCTTTAGCTTTAGCGTCTTTAACTCTGAAAGTCTACATACAATTACCTACTCGTCTTTTACCAGCTAGAAATGATGATGAAAAAGATATTATACACTCATACTTGTACTGTACTTCATTTGATGTCCTTTTAAAATATTATGTATGAATGCATTATATCATTATATTTTTCCTAATTTATTGTATTGTTAAATGTTTTATGATTTTAGGAGTATAAATGAAAATGATTGAAACTCTGTCCTTTGCTTAATTTTTGAAATGCGTTTTACTATTATGCTACATTACTTTATGTAAACTGTGTCCTTGCTATGTGTGCTGCACATGCTAATTCAATTCCAACTTTAATTTAGGCTAGTTTGAGTTATATAGTGAAAAGTTTAATGAAGTTAGTTTATTTGTTGTTTCTTTTTTGAGTCGAAAGTACCTAATTATTGAATAATACGTGATTGAAAACGTTAATTGCATAATATATTATTACATCGTCTACATATTATTGTAAGTACTTAATTAATTCTTCAAAAATATGTTAATTCTAAATGTTGACTTTTACATTTGATTACTATTTCTGTGTTTGTTTCGTGGGCATACTAAATCTTCCAATATGAATGGGTTTTTGTAATTTTTAATTTGATCAATAAAACTAAGTTTTTGAAGCTACAGAAAACTTAAATGTAATATGCGATTAGAGTAGAAAGGATTGAGCGATTCAGAAGTGATAGAGATATAAGGTGAATATGAGTACGTGATTTCATATGGTGCAATAGAGGATGAACGAGTGACTGTGACGGTATATTTTTGTAGGGGGAAAATGATTTTACTGATGATTATAACGAAAACTAAAGAACAATATTTATTCCCATTAGGTGTATCTTGTTTTTGGATTAGAACGTGTTACGAATACGAACTGAATGTTGAAATATGTCGACTCTTTTCTGTTTACAATAACATCACTTGTAATTCATGTCTCCTTCTTGACAACGTAAGTTCAGCTAAAACATTGATATGAATGAGTTGACGAACGTTTCCTAATATTGTAATTATAAATGTGTAATTCGCAATTTCCTTCTATATCAGAAAACCTATTTTTTGGTCTGCGTATTAGTAAAAATAGTAGGAGATGGACAAGCATTCCATTCAAATGCTAAGAATAAAAATCCCATAATCTAGTTTAACATTTCCAATGTTGTACCACACATTATTAATTTTTCAAAACGCATCGTTTCTTCATTAGCTGGAAGTCACAAAATATAAATTATGAACGTATGTAAGAGATTGAAAAGTCCATTATATTTATCGTCCCTGACCACCAACGTGACCAATTTGTAGCGGTAGAAAAAGTGGAACCAAAAATATTATATGAATGAATGAATGTATAATTTTAAAAGGTTACAAGTTATGTATGGATAATTTGAGTACATTACAAACTATAACAATTTTGTGACATTTCTTCTATTAAATTACATTGTAAGAAATCGAATAAATCCATATTCAGATATTATTACTTTTGTTTTGACATTTTGGCCATTAATTTTCGGCATTCGGTTATCAAATCATTTTGCGAATTCTATTAACGATTTCTTGTCCTTCCCATCTCTGTGACATAATTAATGGTAGGAACTATGAAGATGCACGAGCGCATGAAAACTTGAGTCATACGTAGTATAAGGTCAAAATGAAGTGAAGTAAACTGGACAAGACCGGAGTAGAGAAGTGGCGAAATCAATTGAACAGGCGAAAACTCACTTGTTGAAAAGACAGTTATGTATCTGCCGTCAGGTCCCGATTGATATAAAACTCAATTGTAACACAATTATCTCCAAACCTCATCAGCTATCGCTTATTCCTCCTCAATTATCGCTTACCCTCCTTAACTATTGCTTATCCTTCTCCACTTCCCACTACTATTAAATTTTTAAAACTAAAAAAACGATGGCATTTTTAAATTACGGTTACAAACAGTGCACAACTCAAAATTATAAATGTGGAGATTTGTTTTTGTAGCAATTGTTTCATACTGCTATAAAATTATGATAAAAAATCAGTGAGGCCAAAGAACGAGTAATTAGATATTCCATGAAAGCTCGTTTTCAGTTGGTTCCCGAACGGTTGGTTTTTTAAGGCAAGAGAAAGTGATGCTGCTGGGTAAAAGCTTGAATATTTTATGTGCTGTAGGTTAGTTAGTTTAAAGCCTGCGATTCGCAAAAGTTTACAGCAAAACGTGATTCCCGTAAAGTAGCTGCGCCACTTAAAAACTAGTTCAATAATATATACCGATCGAAAACCATTGAACTGCTGACTGCAGGTATAATCAGGGCATGAAAGATTAAAGACATTCAAAGTTAAAGTATTTCGGAATGGTGCATACGTAAATGAGTATATCAATGCATAGTAAGCTAATCCGTTTAAATCCCGGCTGTTTGTCTGTGTAGACTGCAAGGGGCAGGAACAACCATAAATACTGAACATTAAACGTAAGGATCATAATGCTTAATTTGTTTACAAGGTACGACCGCTAACTTACTAACTATTACGATTAACTGCTGAATTACTATTGTCGCTCTAATGAAATATTGAAAAGAAACAAAGTTATTCCACATTTTATATCGTATTTAGTTTTTACAAATAATAGTATTAGTAGTTATTTCTTTCTAGTTACAATTCATACGTCAGTATTTTATTTTCACGGTTACCAAAAACTTCTTGCAAATCGCATGACACAGTTTTACAAGGAAACCAGAAAATTCATTATTTGAAATCTATCACAACGTAACCACAATGCATAGCATTTTGAACTCTAATTACTGCTGCTACCTTTAGCGAGCTGGTAAGATTTTGGCAACCTTGAAAATAGATATTGTGTAGTAGTTGTACCATCGTTTTTTACATTTCTAACAGCAAGATTAAGATATCAAATATAAAACGTACAAAGTAGTTAATTACTATAGTTTAGTGTAAAGTTGATGAGCATGGTTAGGTTTTAAGAATTGGTGCTTCAGGACAAATTCGTTGTATTGTACAAACGGCTGATTTTACGGCTGAGACTGGGGCCAATTTTTCTGCAGCTAGTGCCAAACTCAAGTTGAGAGAGCAGACTCTCTTTCTGCTTCTCATTCTCGCATCGGGAGTACGTCTTAAGAAGATGATCCAGAGTGGGATACTTTTGAATTATCGCATACGCCTTCTCAACAGATAACCCTTTCAGTCTCATTAAATGCCGTGCAAACATCTCCTTCACTTTCCAATTCTGCGAAGTAACGAGAGCAACATGTAGAAAAGATATTTTGAAATGCACACATAGAAACATAGAACATTCAGTAATTCAGTACTTAGATCAATCATAGCTTACCATTTTCTTCACAGAAAAGTCATTGAAGTCACTGAAAAACATAAGGTGAGCCTCTGCATCAGTTCCAGCATCTTTGAAGTTGGTCCAATCAGCCTTTCTGCATCCGATAATGGTCTTGCTCTACGGAAAAATAAATGTAAAAATGAATTCTAGATTTGAAGAGTTGTTATTCCCTATAAACCTAATATACTTATATAGTTAGATTCACAATAAATTACTATTGTACCTCATACGATGCCTTTAAATGCCGGGTCATGAAAGTCAAGTAGGCACACGTTTCTTCGATGGACAGAGTTTCCTGAACTAAAAACCCATTTTCAATTTGCGTGTTACAAACTGCTCGCTCAAGTGCTCCCTCAGCAATTCCCCAATCCCCTTTCCCATACGACTCAATCAAGTACACGGGCTGTAACTTAGTTTGGGTCAAGCGATTTTTTGCTCATGGAATCTGCCATCCCGAATACTGTGAGCAAGATCATCAGTTCTTTTCCGCTCTACAACGTAGGGAAGAATAAGAATAAGCTCATTTGTTCGAGACATGGTGAGTCGGTTTCGGTTCCCGGCTACATCAGCAATTTCCCGACAAACCCAAACAAAATCCCCCGCACTCAGCATAGACCGTGACTCCGTTCTTTTGCAGTTCATTTATCACATCCTGCGACTCACTTCGCCTGGAATAAAGGAAATGAGGTAGTTAGTTACCAATGCATATTTCTGGTTGCTATCAACCCTCACTAAGCGACAAATTGTTCACTCCACATTTCACTTACCCATTAGTTTCACAGGTGTCCACATACAAGACAATCTCAAACTTTCCAGGTTCCATACGAACTCCAGAAGGCACATTGGAATTGGAACATTCTTCATCCTGAGATGACGCTTCATGATCGGAGGAGACATCTTCGCTTCCACCGTGGTGCTGCTGTGATTGGGAAGCGTTTGACTCAGCATCCAACAGTTTTTTGGCCAAGGCTCGACCTTCAGGGGTCAAGAAAAATTGCACTGGGTTTCCACGCTTCATCACTAGTTCTTTGTTTGTAAGAACTTTCATAGCATTCCAGGAAGTGTAGTGGGAATTTTTGACGCTGTCTGGCTTTGTCATTGACGAATCACAGTATCTTTGAGAATCTTGTTGAAGCTCACTCTTGGTCATGTATCCTCGATAGTCTGATTCGCCCTCTTTCTTCAGCAGAGCTATAAGGATGGCGTAGGCACCGGAACGGAAAGCAGGCAAGTACTGTTTTCCCTTTCTTAGGTTGGGCTTAGCGGATGTGGACGGAAGAGGTTCAGAATCTAACTCCATTAAATCTCCGGACTCAACGACGGGAGCAAGGTTTTTGTACTTAACGGCAACAGCTTTCGGTTTCCTCTTTCCACCAGCGACCTTGCTGCTTGGTCCAGGCTCATCATCACACAAATCACA